>JANVCG010099878.1:0-54253 GCA_025505365.1 Haliclystus inabai
GATTTGTAATCTCGCTACTGATAATATTGAATAATTGATTTCTCGTTCTTGAATCGTTCAGTTGGAGACAGTTATACTTTCAACCGATTTCATCAAAGACTCTTCGGAAATTTGATTCTCGTAGCAAATCCGTTTTGAAAAGCTTAGGAGTGAAAATAGTATGGGAATATTTGATGTAGCATAATAGTGTTTAGGTTGATCTTAAACTAGGTAATTGTAGGCCAATTTTGTTTTAGACATTCCCATTCAGGATTATGCTTACAATTAATTGGTTCGTTGATAATTTTACAACTTCATTTCAAGTTGCGTATTATGTTACATAAGAATAAAAATTCTTGATAGTTTAAAATGTTTCTCAATTATTAATTGCACTTTCCATAAATTGCCAATTGGTTCGAATAATTCTAGGTACGATGAGGTCTGTTTCCCTGGTTATGATTTCAAGGCTGGAGTTATAGGTCAAGCAACGCATTTCAGTCAGATTGTTTGGAAGGACAGTACAAAAATGGGGGTTGGTCGTGCAACTGCAATTAGATCAGGTCAATTATGCTCCTTTTTTGTGACAAGATATAGACCTGCAGGAAATGCTCTTGGTAGTGTCAAACAAAATATAAGAAAAGGCTCACTTAATAAAGACTCTTACTGTATGTCATATGGATCGATTAATGGCCCCAGCTCTTTAACACTGGGTCCAACTGGTCTAGTTGAAAATGGGCTCGGTCAAGTAACACCAAATGGACAGCAATCTGCAATTGGCAGACAGGAAATCAATCCTGGTCAGGCTGGCGGAGGGGCAAGTGCTGGAGCAGGAGCACCAACGCAGAACGCAAAAGGTATGAAAAGAAGCTGTATGTTATAACTAATTTTTGACTTCTTAAAAACCTAACTATTTTCTTCCAAAACATTAAATTAAGTCAAGTCTTTCTAAAAGAAATTGATGCAATAATTCCGTAGAGCGATTCTATTCCACGGAAAGAGAACAAGAACCTAATAATTATCTGACTCTTTCATTTCTGAAATCGCTTACAATTTCTGATTCACTTGTCTTAAACTTATCAACACATTGAAAATACGTTGAAAAATTTTACTCTGCATTAGGGGCCCAAAGCGTTTCCTTTAGAATTTCCTACGCTCTCAATCAACTGACACATAGCAGATAATCTTCATTTGCTTCAGATGACTTTTATTTGATCTTAGGTGTCGAATTCAAATTTTACCTCAACAGATTTCCGTCAAGAAGGACTCGATGAACATAATAGGTTAAGAGCAGCACATGGTGCCAAACCTCTCACTTTGAATTTGAAAATGTGCCAGGAAGCTGAAGCATATGCTGTTACTTTAGCTTCGGTTGGCTCGCTAACAAAAAATGCAGAAACTAGAGATGGTGAGAATATTGCAATGGCCTGTAATAGCGGTGGTGCTGAAATGACAGGTGATGAAGCAACAACAAAATGGTATGTAATGCTAATCCAATGACTATAACGTGTGTTGCTCAATTGTAAACGCAATGTAAATGTAAGAAATCCTAAAGAGGATTCCGTGCTCTGTTTCAATGGAAGACAGATTTCCTCGCTTACATCCATGTTTGGTAATACAGTTCTCGTTAATTGTAACTGATATTGCGTGTTCTATTACAGTTGAAGCATTAACCGTTCTTCGAATTCGTTTATTCCATTTACTATTTACTTCAGCATAAGATTAGTATCAATCATTTGTTTCAGATCGTAAAACTTTGTAAATTGATTGATTTTGAAATGGTTAGATTATCTAATAAATGTGGAGCAGCAGCGAAATAAATATTTTCGATTACATGCTCAGTCTTCTATTTAACGTGTTTAAGATTACAATGAAATTACTTTTCTTCGTTGGTAATCATCATGATTAATTCAATATCTAAGATTGAGCTTACGTAAAAATCTAAAACAAATATGCTGTTCTTCCAAGATTTTTAATGACAGTCTCGCTTACAGCATGTAGTCGTATTTTAGACAATTACATGAATATACTTTTATAATGTTTCTATAGTTGGAAGTAACAAGGATAAATGTTAAATGGTTATCAATTGATGGTTATTTCAAATTCAAATACTTACTTTATATCAATTAGGTACAATGAGCTATGTAATCCTGGATATGACTTCAAGACTCCTCGACCAATGGGATCAGCTCATTTTACACAATTAGTTTGGCAAGAGACACAGTGGGTTGGAATAGGCAAAGCTACAGTGGAACAAAATGGGATGTTATGCACTTATGTTGTTGCTAGATATAGACCAGTTGGAAATAACCCAGCTTCAATGAGAGACAATGTATTACGTAAAGCATTTGACTATTCGTACTGCGACAGTTTTGGTAAAGGAGGAGGAGGGAAAGGAGGCTCTGGGGGTTCATTTAATGGGATAGCCTTTAGTAATGCCGGTGCTCAAGCTGACAGAGTAGGATCGAAACGCAATTCATTGCGAAATAATAATACACTAGGGAATATTTCAAATCAAACATTGGAGATAAATAATCAGACTCTCTATAAGAACACTCAATTAAAACTGTTTGGAAATGTTAGCAATGATTCTATACTTCAGAACAGAGCCAGCAATTTTAATCAGCTCAAATCTAATGTGAATAATAGCACAGAAATCAAGGTAGGAAAAACAAAACCAAAGGAAAAAGATAATAAGAAGAAAGACGCTGTTGCAAAACATCATCACCATCATCACCATCATCATCATCATCACCATCATCATCATGATGACAAAGATGTTCATAAGCAGATTAAATCAAAGCACTGAATGACGATAATGAATGTAAATAGTTTTAAGACTGATTGAGACTGAAGCTCGATACTTTAAATGATCAAGAAAATGTGGGATATAAGCACAGAAATTTAGCCTACTTACGTGAGGTTGTTTTTCTCAGAATGAAAACATATTCAGCTCCCTCCATTGTGAAATTCTCTTCAAACATTTTTGGATAAAGTAATTCAATGCTGTTGCTGGTGTGCAGGCTATGGTTTGAGTCATCTAAGTCTCGATGAGCTATGCAATTACAAAATCTTCTTGCCTCCAATTGTAGAAATTGTGCCAGATAACAAGCTACAACAGCCGATATAAATATTAGCAGCCTAAATCTGGGAATCAAAAGGCTTCAGCTTGGAGGCAATCACACACTTAAGTCGAACATAGACTCTAAAGATAATCATGCAATACTTTATTATCATTTTGATCTTTTTAAACATCTAACACTATGAGAGGATTGTGAACGTAATAACAATGATACAGATGATGATTAATTTTGTTTAATGATTGATTAATTAATATTCAATAAATTGAGCTTTTGTATGATAACTATTCTTTGCTTGAATCTTTTATAGCATTTTCAGCAACGTTAAGTTGAGTGCAACAGAGATTAATAGTTTACACTGATTGTTAACCAATTGCATGTCTCGTACATTTTATGAATAAAATAGCAATTTTACACCAATGGTATCTGAGAGATAGATATGGGAAACGATTTGTAAATGGAAATGTAAGATGAATTTTGCATGATTCTTGCTCCTGCATAATCCACCAGTACTCAATACTTTTATCTATATCATTATGATCAGATTTCTCTGATTCTAAATCTCCTTCGATGGGATCGTACTTAGGCTCGGTTATAAAGAGGTGTGTTTATTACTCTGGTAGGTGAGTAAATTGCTTACCAAAGTAGTTAACACGCCCTGTCGCACTCCTTCTAACAGACCCTAAGCACAATCAAGTTACTCATCTCTGCTGTTCTATTGCGTTCTTTCTACCAGAGAAAAGAAAAATTTGTTCCAGGAACCCTATTAACTCACCCAATCGAGTTAGTGGTATTGGCAGACCAAGTTCATCACCCTGCCGTTACAGCTAATTGCATTGTAAACAGAAAAAATGAGGGTAGCTCTTGTAGCTGGGCTGGAATATAATATTGCGGCTAATAATTTCGTACCAATTCGCACAAAATATTCCGCTTTCGTTAGTCTCGTTAATAATTTTCTACAAATATAATGTAGCTCAGGAAAATGGAACGATCAAATTAATGTCACCCTGAAATATAGCAATTTAAACACAGAGCACATTACGTCATTGATTTATTGAAAACTGGTTTGGGTTTGAACAAAATTGAATGAGCAGCGAACGAATTGACAGCCAGAATCTATCATGTAACTATAGGAATATCACTATGATGATGAAATCGTAGATAGGAAGGATTTGTAATGTTATGAGATGCGATATTTACCAATGGTACAATCCTGCAAACCCTATAGGCCTAAAAGTCGTATTTAATCATTATATATGTACAAATACAAAAATAACTAGCGCTGCTTGGATCAGTTGAATTTGCTGATGGCCCTCGAGTCCCACGATAGATAGAGTGTCCCAAATTAGACAGTAGGGATGAACAATCATTTCAATCTAGTTCAAATAATATCTCAATTTATCCGTTGATAAGGATTTCTTCATTGTACGGATAAACTATTATAATCAACAGAACTAGCACTTTATAACTTATTTGCGTGGCGTCAAATTATCTGGGAATTGAAATAAAATGCTTTCAAATAAATTCTCCACCATATCCAACACAAAATAAAGATCTGGATAGAAATGAAGATTCAAATTGATACATTGATTTCATGCTTGTTTATATTACATTCACTCGAGCTGCAGATGGTAAGTATGAAATAAATTACGTGTAAAAATTGCTCCCTTAAGTCATCAGCACATTTTTCAGTTCCGAATTTTGAAACTATGTCCTTGGATTCTTTCATTGTAAAGGTTTTATCAAATCATCTTAGGTCATGATCTCTGACCTCGAAAAATATCTGGAGAAAATCTGAGAAAACTTGAAGCATGTAAATATAGAAAATTTATTTGTAATGGATGAATAATCTCGCACATTTATGGTACATAATGAAAAGTATAAACGCTTGGTTTACAGCCTTAGTTTTCTATATTGTTTTTTCAATTATTACAATAATCAGTAGCGAAGAAAGCGATGAAGAATTCAATCAAGCGATGTTAAACATTCATAATGAATTAAGAAGAACCCATGATGCTTTTCCTTTGAAATTGGCGCCAGGATTGAACCAAAAGGCAAAAGATGAAGTCGAAGAATTTGAAGAAGATCCTGATGATATCAAATACGATCCGGGTACCAATTATTTTTATGCGTGTTCCTCGTATAAACGATCATTGACAGCTGTTGAGGTCGTTAAAGCTTGGTAGGTTGAAAGTCATGGCTTACGGATAGAAAGTTTTGTTAGGGATCAATAATCATTACCGAAGCACTTTCACACAATATGTTCTCCTTTGCAAAAGAATTTACCTATTTTCTTCGTAGTACACAACCTTTAATGCACACTTATTAAAGCCTTCGGACTGACCAGCATGCTTTGTATTACTTACGATCTGGCTTTGGCCGCCATTGAAGCTGTCGAATTTGTTTTGAAAACGGACCTATATCTAGTTTGTTTTTTGGTTTAGCTAACTGCTGGATATATGGTATAAGTCAGCGGATCTTACTTTGTATTTGATTAAGTTTGCGGGCTCCCTCGCTTCCCTTTTTATAGAGAATTCTCATCGGAATTTCTCGGTCGTAGCGGTTATTCAAGTTGGGGATAGTAAAAGTGCTCAATTCAAAAGATTTTCGAGACAAAATCTCTGTATCAAAGAAGAAGAGTTTGCTGATACCATTTAATTATTTTATTGTATTTTAAATCCACAAATTTCGCTGTCCAATGCCTTCAAACAAAAATTCATTTACAACAGATTTATCGTAGGTGTTATTCTAGCTGCATCATCAAAAAAGTGGATTAAAAATCCAAAACGATGCGCATTCCCAAAAAAATAGTTGAATTCAAAACAGTTGTAGCTTCACGATGAAACTAAAATCAGGCTAATAGGTAATGAATTGGTTTACTTTTGAACCGTAAATAATTGCAAGTAACAGTTACGTACAAAACGGCGTTTGACTGAAGTTCACTGCGTACAAAATGCCATATTTCTTGAAGATAAAACATAAAATATAGCAATCAAACTTCGATTGAAAACATCATGGCACACAGATTCTCAGCGTATAAATTACTTGCAATAAAACAGCCAACAAGAAAAGCAAAATCTCGATCAAAATGAGTTAAGGTCCTTCGTGAATGCTTGGATCCGAGGAAAAATTGAACGGAGGAAGGAATCTCAAATTCATGTTACGAAAAGACAATAGAAAAATTACGTCATACGTCGCTCATGAAAAAGAGTTTGAAAACTGTGCACAGTTTTCAAAGCAAAGCACGCTGGTCAGTTCATGACCTTCAGCAAGAAAAGTGTATTAATCATTTTGCTTTTGATAAATGTTTTTAGCAAACCAAGTAAACATATTCAACTCAAGATTTCTATTACAGCCCACGATATTGACAAATGGACATCTTGGACTCTTTTCTTTCAGATATTGTACGCATAATAGCCTCAACCAATATGAGGACAGGTGTAATTTTGATTGGGTGCAAGAATCAATTTATCTAAGTTTATGCTATAAAATTCAAATTTCATTTCATTTTCATAAATCAAGGAACACGCAAACAAGGCCTTTAAGTATCATAAGATTGAGTATTTGTCTCGATTCCAATAGTAGAGGAACGGATTTCACACTGAGACATTTTTCCATGGCATATTAATGCAGCAGGAAAAAACGGAAAATATAGATGTTAAGTCATCGAGTACGTAGAGCAATGAGCGCAGTGATTTAGAATATAAGTATTTAATATGTCTCTTGATGTTGTCATCTTAATGGATGGCTCTCCTTCGTCATTTGAGTATTTGTGCATCTTCACTCATTCATCTCCACAATCCATGAATAGCTTTACACAACCTAGGTGATTCCCAGAACTAATTTATGTTCATGGAAAGTGATGCATGCTTGACGCATGATAGAATCACTCACATTAATTGCATGATCAGACACTTGAAAGTTTATTTTTCTGCTCTTTTACAAAGAAAACAAATTTCCACAACTTAATGAAATCAAATCAGAATCGTTTTGAATAACTTGAAATTTAAGCTACAAAGATCTCCATGCTTCACAGTTTTGTACCACATAATGCATCTGGCCATTATAGAAATGCTTCTTCAATTCATGAACTTTAGTTATACAAATCATATATATTCGTATTTAGGTACGATGAAGTGTGTTCACCTCGTTTTGATTTCGATTACCCGGACACGAAAGAAACGCATTCATTTTCACAAATCGTTTGGAAGGATTCAGAGCGACTTGGAGTAAGTCGAAAGAAAGTGGAAGAATCAAATGTGACTTGTACATATGTGGTAGCGATTTATGATCCGCCTGGTAACATTGAAGATGACTATGATGATAATGTTGTCGAAGGAAGTTTTAATAAAGGTTCATATTGTAAACAAGCAACAGAAGCATTTAAATCAAGAGCCAAGATGGGATTCAAACCTAAAAATAATGACACGGCTCAGAAAAGAACAATGCCTGAAAATTACAAAATAAATTATGGATGATGATTTTAATAATCTCATTTCACATATCATTGTAAGATGCACTTATGTTATACTTCGCGGATAACAGACATTATACACATAAAACACTTGAAATCAGTATTCTAATGCGTCTGTATCACCAAGCAGGGTAATTGAACTGCAGCTGGTATGTTACATAATAACATATCTTTTACACAGATGTTGTGATTTTTAAGTGAAAAGAGGTGCTTCCATTGAAATTAGTTCGACTCTTCGCCTCAGATTCAAACATTTCTTGTAGGCATTTTATTTTTAAAAACGTCTAATTTCATTGACTCGGGAAGCTAGAAACAATTCGCCTGCGGCTCGTTTTTTCATTACGCTTCACTCATGTCTCCCAACATCACTCGTGCGGGTAAAACTCGATGAAGCACGCCAAACCATGCATCAACCCTTTATTGAAGTTTAAACTTTGTTCATATCAATGAGATGAACTTTCTGCTATCGGTTTCCAAAATTTAACACAGCAGAATTCTAAACCAAGATCTGTGGATCAGAAAGTTGCTCATTTTAAATATGCAGCAAAATAAAAGTTTGACATTAATACTAGAACAAAAGAGGTCTTTCGCCATCTATGGAGAATTTCGGATATGGATTACTTAATTTTGACATAGTATAGGCAGTATTTTTAACCATTTAATAAATATTCATTTCAACACTAAGAGATATTAAAGCCTAATTCAGCATGAAATGCTTATCTGATCTGAAGAAGTGTTTCGGATGTGCTATTGTGATCTGGTTTGTTTAATATATTTCAGCATAATTGATATGATAAATTTTTTGACGTAGAATATAATCAGATTTGCTGTGCATAAGTTAAATTATATTCATTTAATAGTGGAAGATAATTGACCACAAAGCAGGAAAATTTTGAAATTATGTTTTCAAAAGATGCAGTTTTGTGAGTATATCTGCTCTGATTCGGCATGCTAGATTTTCTGCCTAGCACACAAAATTGACTAAAAGCGCTGTGAGATCCTGGAAATAAATAAAACGCATGCCTTAACTTGGATCATATAATGAAATGAATGACATGCACAACCGATTATAGTTCACTTTCACTGCCTTTTGGTGTCTAACATTCTAACCCCTATGTATATAGTCGAAATCGATACTGTATCTATCTTAACAAAACCAATTCCCTATACTTTTCGTCATTGACGCAGTACTTTTCACAATGTTTGAGCTTAGCTTGACTTTGCATGATCTTGCACGCGGATACAGAAGATTTCATACACCAATAGAAAAGCCCTGAATATCAAACACTTAGTTTTTTGTTGTTAACTAGAATAATTAGTTCTGTAGTAGACAATTTAACAGCTTATTTTTTCTTATTTATGTTTCATCATCGCACTCCTGGGCTGTGAACACAGGTCAGAAGATCACTAAACAAATCAATTCTGAACAAATAACCCGCTATAGGATTTGTTTTCACAAAATCTGGAAATTCTTCCTCAGATACAATTCTATTTACACCTTATCTTCTTCCCAAGTTAGAAGACGATCATCTCATCGGATGCGCTTTTATGGGACAAAACTGTTACAAGATTAGACTGCCAAAGACAAAATGCATTCTAGTTTTGTGAGGTTCTCGTATCCTCCATCTTTGTCTCCTCGTTTGTTTCGATCTGCATGCACTGAGTGCAGAGGCAGCTCGTTATCCGCTGTTCGTTTACGATTATGTCTACAAACAACAGTCAATATCAATTGTTTCTAACTGGTGCCTGAGGTCACTTAATCAATGATCATTCTAATTTGTTTCTAGAAAATTGCTTCAAGATTGACAACTGAGATTGGAACGTTGAATAGAAATCTTGAAATGATTGCTTTTCCTTTAAAATGATATTATGACAAACTAGAATACAATTACTAGTAATTTAAATCTCTCTTTTTTATAAATATGTTTTATTACATTTCTCTGAGTTTGTTAATGACCTTGTCATGTGTGCTTTCTTTGGAAATTGGTAAAAGACCAACTGATCAATCCTTCAACAAAGAAATGTTACTGAGACATAATGAATTACGTCTCAGACATGATGCGCCACCATTACTGATCGATAAAGCACTCACGACAGAAGCTAAAGCAGAAGCAGAGTTGATTGCAAGCACAGGATTAATGGAGCCAAAACCTGGAAGAAATATTTATAAGTCTTGCTCGTTCTTTAGAAAACCAGTAGATATTGAAGCGATCCATAAAGATTGGTAGGTCAAAGATCTTATCGTTGATTTTTTACCACAAGCATGCAGTAGGGAGCTTTTTTTTGTCTTATCTATAATCTACAACTATATGGTTTTGAACGATCGCAAGCAGTCCAGGCATTGAACTTATTTTTCAAGCAGTGTAAATTGGTAATCATACTGTTGACAAATGTAAATCTCAGGCAAATCGCTTTCACATCCATTTAACTCAAAATTTCCCAAAAAGACTGGGAATGTTTATGTTTTCATGTCAAAATACGCCACTTGTGTTTCATTCATTGATAGAAGAACTCATTACTGGTATTTCAAAGGCTAGAAATAACCCTCTTAGATAAAATAATGTCTGTGGTACATAGTTTGATGGAGAAAATTTTCATGTTGTTTTTGACCCATTTTATTTCTCTTTTTGCTTGGTAATTCGATATCAGAATCGTTTTACAATCCCTATTACTATGCTAAAAAGATAACGAATTTAGCCTTCTAGCTGTATTTTCAAATCTATTCTTACTCTTTCTTACGTAGGTATGAACACGTTTGTGTACCAGGCTTTAATTTCAAAAAAGATCAGTTGAAAACAGCCCTTCCATTTAGCCAGCTGGTTTGGAAGTCTGCAACTAAAGTTGGGTTTGGCAAAGTAGCAAAGGTGAAAAAGTCACCCAAATGTATTTACGTTGTTGCAATCTATGATAAAGCTGCTGAGAAACAATTCACTGACAATGTCTCTAAAGGCACATTTGTCCGAGAAGAGCATTGTTCAGTAAGTAAGAAAACAAAGAAAAGTATTGCGGGAGAGAAAAGCAAAATGAGTGTATCGCAGAAAAAGGACACTCTAACAGGTATACATACATCTTTGATCGATTGTTTATGGGTACTGTACATAATTGTCATTATTAATGAGTACGTAGGATTGAAAAATGAAAGAAACCTCCTCCTGCTTTTGATTTTTTCTCATAGATTGCTTGAATAATTTTTTTTTACATCGAAAAGCTTTGCAAAATGCTATGTTAGATACAAATAGCAGCAAAGAAAGGAAGAATTACAAACAATAAAAACTATTAATTTCTCACCGTTCTTGTGAAATTAAAATGTTTGAAGAATGCTTTGAAATATTCGCAGGAATGTATAGGTTAACCAGATAGACTCAATAGAATAAGCACGGTAAACATATCACAAACATACCCACAATATAGTATAGCAAATATTTTTACTTTCCTATCAATTCATGTTTCTTCGATTCAACAAATCAAGAATTGATTAATGAGCTAGACCATTCATAAGTTGTTTTTTCAGAAAAATATTTATCTAGCCTAACTACCCAGCATCTTGTCCAGTACAATTAGTATACGAAATTTAGAACTGGTCAGGCACATTTGGAACTTCGGAACATTTTTTTACAGAAAGTAGCAAACTAACTGGATTGAATGATAACAATACTAAAGAAGAAATCAACGCCACGAAACGGACACTGTACTACAAAATACCTGCTAAGTTTTATGTATACCGAAATGGAGAAGCTGATAACCAAGCAAGAACAATGCAAAGCCAATATAGCATGCCATATCCACAACAAGCCTCTATGTACCCATCTGCGTATGGTAATTTAGTATCTGCGTATTCTAATAGCTATTATCAAACAGCAGGAGACAGTAAATCAGACCTTGGGTCGATTTCAACATCAGATAGTGGTGGTAGTGCTAGACTTGGTGGTACGCCTGTAGCAATAACTGACCAAGGTAAGACGGCATTGTGGTTTAAAATGCAACTCTTTTCAAACTCATCCTAAGTAATAGGAGAGACGATAATTCATTGACCGGCCTCTAGATCATCCGAGTGCTTTACGACACTAATAGGTCAACGCTTTCACATTTCCACTGTTTGTTTTACCATTAGATGCGTTGATTTAATTCGTTATGGTCTATGCATGAATTTATAGTATAATAAACTGTAAATCAAAATATCATCACAGGATACATTGTCAAAGATCAATCTTGTTATAATCAAGATTAATCCTATAAAGCATATGGTATTTATTAGGTGAAAATTATTATTTGGAAATAAGAATGTAAAATCATCCCCTCAAAGTATAGAATTACAATCTGTTTTTAACCTGCAATGATATTATGATCGCGAAGTGAAATCGTTATCAAGTGGAGGAAACGTAAAAGGTTTGTCGCCATTCCATGTAACCGAGTTTGAAATCTGATTCAAGATTTCAAACGTTGTGGAATAATAATGCTGTTGGTCACTTTCGAATTGTCAAAAATGATCTGTAATTTTGTTTGAAAAATTTTGGAATGTCTGATTTAAACTTGATTTCCTGATGAAATCCATTGTTCTTCCGATTGATAACAGTCTCACTTTCGTGAAAGAACGTCATCGCTTTAGCCGTATGTATTAATACCAAAAACAAATCAAATCTTTCTGTATTAGTGGACTTGAACAGTTTGAACAATATTGTGTTTTGAACTTTATGATAGAACTTGGAAATATTCGACGCGATGCTTTGGTTTTGCATAATGCTTTCCGTAAACTCCATGGCTCCAAACCTCTTAAAATGGACAAAGCCACCACTCAAGAAGCACAGGCATGGGCCAATGAAATTGGATTAACAGAATTCAGACATTCTAATGTAGCAGAAGGAGAAAACCTAGCGTATGGGTGCACAGATAAACCTCATTTGCGATCGATTAAAGACGCTTTTTTGGACTGGTAAGCATCTTGCACACTTATGGTGTATACATGCCTTAGCATCTAGGAGAAGAAAGAGTAAGAGAATCATTTTCTCGGGAGTCGGAATGTTCAAACGCATGATAACTTCCGCATCAGCTTTCTTTTAGCAATATTTGAAGCAATTCTGCATCTGGGCGTTTTTAGATTTATACTCTTGATTTGAAGAAAATATACGTAATACTGTTTTCATTTCTTGTTGAAATGTATATCTACTAGTGCTGAATATACCAAAACTAGAGCAATAATTACGAACGATAAATTATATCCATAAAGTTTCAATTACATATAAAAAAAATCCGACTACTAGTGCAAAGCACTCTCCAATGCTTATAAATTGAGTCCTTTTTATGCTGCTTCTATTTAAAACATTATGGAAATTAGTTTGCGATTGGTGAACAAGCAATAGCTGGGATTAATTTTTCTTAACTAAGGTAATTTTCTTTTCAGGTACAGAGAGCTCTGTAGCTCAGGATACAAATTTAGCAAGAAAGAAAAAGTGCCTGATATTCGCCACTTTACTGAAATTGTACGCGGAGATTCTAATAAATTTGGATTAGGAGTGAGCTTAGCACAAAAATCCGATGGCTCTTACTGTACGTATTATGTAGGAAGGTACAAACATGACAACGAAGCGGAAAGGAAAGGCTTTGTTGAAAATGTCAAAAGAGGGAAATTCACTCCACATCTTTGCGTTAAGCTAGACGATCTTGCAACTAAGATATTACTGAACGATCGTGAGAAAAGAGTAAACACTGGTAACATTCCATTGTCACCTAGTAAAAAGGAAACAACAGGAAACTTAAAGACTAATGTTACTGGAGAAGATGCTAGTAAGTGGGTTAGATGGAATCTGTGTCTAGGATAAGAAGCAACTTCAGAATGGGCTAGCTCATTAATCTGCTCCTGTCCCATCTGCATGGTTTGTTTCGTAATCTGCGATGGAGTATATCTATTGCAGCGTTATTGATAGTTAAGAATAATCTTGGGATTTGGTATTATAGTGGAACCTTTAATAATGCAAGCTTCAATTGAACAAACTAACAAACTTTCAGATATCTCAATGATTACATAAAGCAATGTCATGCGCTACTTCAATTGAAGAAAGCGAATGCATTCTTAAAGGTAATTTCAGTATCCGAAGAGAATCATTATTTTTATCAATTTCCATTTGTATTCACAGAAAATTTAATGGACTTGAAAAAATTCCGTGAAGATGCATTGTATGCGCATAACAACATTCGTCGATTACATGGAGCACAGCCTCTTACACTTGACGAACAACTCAATACAGAGGCTATGATCAAAGCTGTCAATAAAGCAGCTCAAACTTCATCATTGAAGAAGAACATTCTAGAGGAAGAAGAAGAGGGAGCAGAAAATATTGACTTCAAATGTCGCAAGAATGATTCATTGGCTAATGGAAGAGCTATGGTATCTAAATGGTAAATTTTTAATTCTATGAAAATCACCACATTATTTACCTTCTGTAGCTTATTAGTCATAAAATATTGCTTTCAAAATTTAACTGTATAATAAGACAATGTTTCGCTTGGAAACTTCCTAGCATGTTAATTTCAACGGAATCGAAAGAGGATTTAGATAGGTGACATTTTCATAATTTTGTCAGTAAACAGAAACATAATTTAGAAGGATTGTCATTAGCTCGCTGAAATAAGTAGCTCTATATTTGTGATCTTATGATAACCTTTCAATAAAGAGCAGAAACGAGACTCCATTGAACACGAAGACAGATACATTATAATATTCAGTATCAGGTTGGACCTAATTAATTGGCAAATGGAAGCGTACCCGTTCACGAACATAATCACATTTGAAGTGATTAACCTCAGGGTTATTATCATCTGCAGTCCCATAAAAAAGGGATTTAAAAAATCCCCGAAGCGGATGAATAGCCTCTATTCTGAAAATGATTATACATTTATGGAATACACTGCAGAATTATGTACAGAAATTATTTTTGTTCTATTTCAAATACTAATTTCACTCAATCGATTACAGGTATCGTGAAATTTGTCAATCTCGAGGAAAAGCACAGTTCTTGGATAAATTATCCAAAGTAAACGACAAATCGGCTAAGAAGCTAGGAATCGGTGTTGACATGTTCCACAAACCAGATGGTCAATTTTGTACGCTGATGGTAGCTCGATACAGTCCTGTGGATCAGGCTAGCAAAGCATTGAAACGACATGAAACAAGTGCAAAATTTGTACCATCTCTGTGTCCAAGACATAAAAGTGCTAATAGCGGTAAACACGTGAATGGGTTGGTCCGAAATGCTCCAACACCACCACATAAAAACGTTAACCAAGGAACACCACAACCAGCGACATTCAAACCAGGAGGGGTGTCACCCAATCAACAATCTGCTGCTAATGAAACTCATGGTATCAGTGAAGGTGAGAAATTTTCTATCAACGTCTCCAACTATATCCACATACAATATGATTATAAGATGATATTAGTATCGATCATTTGAGCGGAAAATAATCCTGCTTCTTCTAGCATATTCATTTAGATTTTAAAAGTGCTTTACTTTACAAGTCATATAATTACAGAAATAAACAAAAATCCTAGTTTTCCGTCCATTATATTGACAGATTACGTGATTTTATACATAGAGTAATCTACTAAGCATAAAAATTACTAAGCATGAACTATGATGTATTAAAACAACCTTTGAAACAACATTATAACTTTCTTAAATATCCGAAACAAGACAAACCGAGGTAATTCGCATTTTAATGAATATGTTTCTGATAATTTATCGCAGCAAATAAAATACAGCAAGCAGCACTGTTCGCCCATAATCAATTAAGACAGATCCATGGCAACATGCCTCTGTCATTCAATGATGATCTGGGTAAAGAGGCCATTCAATTAGCACAAAAAGCAGCAAATCAAGGTGGATTCCAAGGATACGAAGGAGATGAATCTCTTAACACCTGGAAAGTGTGCTCAAAAGGAAAATTATCAATTAAAGGTCCTGATGCAGCGATAGCATGGTAAGTTGAAAGACTTTGTATCAATAGCAAGTATTAGAAATATTAGCCCACTATTCATTAACATCCATGAAATAACAAAAGTGGTAAAAATGAAATTTTGGATTGGGACCTTTTTACTAGATTGACTTAGCATCTACTACCAAAAACATTGAAAAAGGTGAAATAATACGTGCGGTGTGCGTGGCTTATAACAGAGATGGGAAATCCAGTAATGAAAACATTGTTTGAAAATCATGCTAGCCCACCTTTTTTCATAATTGCTAGATGTTGAGTGAAAGGTGGCCATGTCGCACTCTAGAAATAGTTGAGCTGACTGACATTGAAGGCTCGTGCTTTCTAAGTAAGCCTATCTTTACTTCACACAACACGTAGATCAGAAAATATGTAATTGTAAGCTTAGTAAGCTTTTGATATACTTTCTGTTATAACTAATTTGAGGTCAAATGAAACTCTATAAGTGGTATTACATTTAAGATCATCATATGTGATATGTTTTTCCTTCTACCATTATCCTCTTGAACTCAATAAATACAATGCAAAGAAATATATTTCCTTACATTTTCAAACTAAATACAACCATTAGTATTGGTTTTAAAAGGAAATGATTCAAAGTTGACGCTAGATGTTTTAAAGCTCAATTGAAATCAAACAGCCTTTAGAATCACTGCCCCTCTAATTCGGCTTTGGTATCCTTTCCAGCAGTTTGGAACAATTTCCTGAGTGATAATCTTTGTTTTCTATTTACTTAGGTATAAAAAGGTCTGTACAGCAGATTATGATTTTTCTAAAAACGATGCACAAGGAGCATCATCTTTCACAAGGGAAATTTGGAACGGAACAAGAGAAATTGGATTTGGTTTAAGTGAAATCAAAACAGGTGGACAAGACTGCTATTATCTTGTAGCAAAATATAAACCACAAGGAAATATCCCGGGTCAATTTATTCACAATATCAAACGTGGTAGTTTTGAAAAGAAATACTGCAATGATCTTCAAGTTCTTGTAAGGTATCCTCAAGATATTGCCGGAAGTGGGGCTCACCTTTTCGTCGGTGATCAATCTCTCACAACAGGTGAGTCAGCCTTTTCCAAACTTTTCTTGCTGGTTTAGATACTACATCTGCATTGTTCTTAGCGTTCAAACAAGTATACTATTATTGCAATTAATTGCAGCGTTAGCCACGATTCTCAAATGAAATTTCAACATCAAGTTAATTAAATTACCTAGAACGAAATTTGAATATATTTTTCAGTCAATTTCAGACTGATTGCAATAGCATTCCATAGAGCGATGCAATTTCAACATTTCTATTTCAGCATTTATAATGTTTGCGTTCAAGCTGAATTACGTTTCTTTCCATCTAGTCGGCCATTCTGAATAGTATCAATAAATGCTTAATATGATTATATGAGGAGATAATTATAATGAACGTTTTTCGTATAGGTGTTCCAAGTAAAAGACAGAATGGAAGCCCAAAGGCAGGAGCTGAACCTGCTCTAGGTAAACGCCATTACTTTTGATATGATTCAAGGATGAACGGAAGACTAATAACCCCTGTTTTCCTATACCAATTCGCATGGGGTATAAGTAGAAAGAAAACGAGCATTGTTACTTCTTTATTTTTAACTTAAAAGTGGGCCTCATCAATCAACTTATAAAAATGCTTGGTTTTTCTTGGTCAGTCGACATTAGCACGATATCGGATCATCAAAGCTTATCAATCATTAGCCAATTTACTATCCCATAAGAATCGGATGCTCAAGTGTTGGCTAGCATTTTATCAAAGGAAGTAGATCTTGTACCAGCAGGTCATGGATTCAACACTATGTGTTTACTTATACCTAGTCCCTTTATTCGGACTCAACCTGGGGATTTGTCTATTCTAAACTTGTTGGGAATAACTACGAACGTGAGTAAGGAGGGGCTCAGCACACTTCGCTATATTATTTTTGGCGTTTGGAGAGCTAAAATATTGATGTATAGAGCTTCATCTAGCACCTTCAACGCTATAATGAAAATGTTAAGCCAAATGCCTCTTATTGAGCCTCAAACCTGCTTATTCTCAAACATTCGCCAAACCAATAAGCCGATATCTCCACCTGATAATAGGATAAATAAAAAGATATTATTCGCCTTGATCACTATAGGGAATAATTCCGAGGTGTCCATGTTATCTAACAATACTCTTTTTGTAATCAGTTTTGTGATCTTTAATCTTTTCACCAGATACTGACGCATTTGCTAAACTGGGTTTAAAAAAGCACAATGAATTCCGATTACTACATGGTGCACAGCCATTGGTTTTAGAGCCAGAGCTTGTTATGGATGCACAGAAGAAAGCCAATTCAATAGCAATGAAAAAATCTATTGAGTTGTCATCGGATACCACAAGTGGACAAAATACAGCTTTGAAATGTGGCGAGGGAATGAAAGAGCCTACGGCTGAAGATTTTGTTAATAGTTGGTGAGGAAATTATGCCTATTGTATATAAGGGGTTTAACTCATTTTTCAGGAAGTAGTGATTATTTATCAAATGAAGTTCGCGTCGATTTTTTATACCCTTTACGCTTGTGATCCTTTCAAAACACACAACGAGAGCAACATGTACAGTAGATTAAAAAGAATAAATATTATAGCTTCAAGGGAATAATAATTCAAGATGGCTACCCATTTGTTTCGAGAAGGTTATCAATTGACATTGACGATCAATATAATGTTTCGAAATTGGCTCTCACTATTTTGAGATGGACAGTCGATTCTAAATTCTAGGTTTCTGAATCACGTTTCTAGGTTCTATAGAAATTAAACGGCTTTAGCTCTAGAATGAGATCAAAATTATGTGTACACAATGACTTCTTTTGTATTTGATTCACTTGATAACGATTTTAATTTCTATAGTACCAGCCGCACAGAAATCTAGTAACTCATCAATGTCTAATTTTCTACATTCTTCTCTCCAGCCTAAAACTTTTCGCAATTTTTAAAACGATCACTAAAAAAATATTATAAAATAAAATGGGTGCAACTTTCATCAAGTTATTTTCCCATGAAACATATTATTTGGGATGCAATGAGCTGTCATGAATAGTTTAAATTTGTGATACATTCCTTCTGTTCCATTTACCTGGACAGCGTTTTGAGAATGCTGATTAATGGATAGCAAATGATCTGCAGTTTGGATAGACCGCTGGATTTATTAAAGCATCACCTGATTGAATGTCTTTTTAACAGGTATAAAGAAGTCTGCAATATCGAAGGTCAGGATTACGAGAGTAATTCGGGCACTCTGAGTCATTTCCCTCAAATCGTATGGAAATCAACATCTCGTATGGGCATGGCAAGAAAGACTTTTAGCACAGAAAGCAATGGAAAGGTTATGACATGCACCGTTGCAGTATGCTATTATGATCCAAAAGGAAACAGTGTTGGAAAATACAATGAAAATCTACAACCATCAAAAACAAAACCTGTTGTTTGCAAAGAAAAGGAAAACGAAAGAAAGGTTCTTGATACTTTACCATCGATTGCAAAGTCTGATTTGGATGCTAAAATGAAATCGCTTGATAAATCAATAGATAATGACTTGATGGCTTCAGAGAATGCATTTTCTAAAGTAAAAAACACACCAACATCAAAAAGTGCTAATCCAAATGAGCCTTCTCTTGAATCACAAAATAATCAAAACAATGGAATCCTACCTCAATCAAAAGTGAATTCTCCAGTAGCAGATGACGCTGGAAAACCAAGTAATTCCAACCCCAATCAAGCACCAATCGCAAAAATAGCACAGCCTGTACAGCCACCATCTAGTCAAAAGGCTAGGCCTCCATCTAAACAAGAAGGACAAACCAAAGTTCCACCGAAAGAGCCAAGTTCACCTCCGAGGCCAAATTCGGTAAATAATCCACCGGACACTGCTTCTCCGACCAAAAGTCAGCAATTGAGTAATCCTCCCAAAGTTACACCAGATAAAGGTTCACTTGTAAATGAAGGGTCAAAAGCTGCTCCAGCACAAATACCCTCAATCGCTAATAATAAAGAATCTCCACCACCCCAAGGATCAACACCAATTCCACAATCTACAGCATCACCCACAATTTCACCAACTGTTAGCTCACCTGAGACACAAGGCCCCTCATCAAATCCACCATTAAACACACATGAACCAAATGATCCTTCATCTGTAGATCAAAATTCAAAGCCTTTGCCAAGTGATAAACCACCTGTAGCTAAGATTCCACAGTCAAATCTAGATAAAAAGCCTAATAAATCCCCGGGCAAGGAAAAAAAGCCAGATTTGGCAAAACCAGTTACCCCAGTTCAGCCAAAGAATAATAATAATGATGAGAATGCCCCATCTAAAATCCAAACCCCAAATAAGGCACCTAAACTTTCACCAATCATTCCAAAAGTTGCACCAAATGGTAAATCACCTGCAGGTCAAGACCCAGCTACAATGCCAGATCAAAGCCTTAATGATTCCCCAAGCAATAAGCCACCTCCAAAAACAGGTAACCTATCTACCACAGTTAAGCCAAAGAATAATAAAACCCCGTCTGAAACCCCAAGTCAAGCACCTACCATTTCACCCACCATTCCAACAGTTACACCAAGTGGTGAATCACCTGCAGGTCAAGATCCAGCGACAATGCCAGATCGAATCCCTAATGAATCTCCCAGCAATGAGCCACCTCCAAATCCAGCTACACTATCTACCACAGTTAAGCCAAAGAATGATAAGAATGATAAGAACGCCCCGTCTAAAATATCAACCCCAAATAAAGCACTTACCGTTTCACCGACCATTCCAACAGTTGCACCAAGCGGTAAATCACCTGCAGGCCAAAATCCAGTGACAATGCCAGATCAAAACCCTACTGAATCTCCCAGCGATGTACTAACTCCAAATCCAGCTACACTATCTACCACAGTTAAGCCAAAGAATAATAAAAATCCGTCTGAAACCCCAAGTCAAGCACCTACCGTTTCACCCACCATTCCAACAGTTGCACCAAGCGGTAAATCGCCTGCAGGTCAAGATCCAGTGACAATGCCAGATCAAAACCCTAATGAATCTCCTAGCAATGAGCCACCTCCAAAACCTGCTACACCATCTACCACACTTAAGCCAAAGAATAATAACACCCCATTTCAAACCCCAAGTCAAGCACCTACCGTTTCACCAACCATTCCAACAGTTGCACCAGGCAGTGAATCACCTACGGGTCAAGATCCAGAGACAGAATCAGATCAAAACCCTAATGGATCTCCAAACAATAAACCACCTACTTCAGTTGAGCCAAATATTTCACAAGAGCCTGAAAACTTGAAGCCAACTAAGAAGCCTGGAGAAGTACCCACTACTGCACCACCAGTTGCACCAGACGAAACACCATCGACAGAAAAAAGACCAGAGTCCGCTACATCATCTACTCCAGTTAAGCCCAAAAAGGGTCCAACTCAAGTATCACCAGCCACTTCACCAGCTGCACCTGATGATAAACCAACTGCAGGTCCAGATCCACAGTCAATTACACCATCCACGATATTAACCACTATTCCACCAAACGTGGGTTCGTCTTTTCCTCAAAATGTAGCACCAGTTACGCTAACTACGAAAGTACCTCCAGTTGCACCAAGTGGAATTTCGCCAGTGCATGGTGGTAAAAATCCAGATCCAGCAACTTCTATGGCACCTAAAGCTGGGTCAAATAATAATCCACTTGCACCTGAAGGAGTGACGCCAGCCCCGGTAGTTAAAACGGTACCTTCAGCTTCACCCAGTCCAGAAGAGATGAAAACTACTCAACCTACAATTAAAGCCCATCCTTCACCTACTTTACAAACTGATATTAACAGTGTAACCCCGAAGCCTTCTAGCCCGAACCTCCCAACTACAAGTCAAAATGTTAAAATAGCCCCAACTTCAGATCCCAGTGCTAAAAATCCCATTGTAAATCCAAAGAAGCCCATCACAAAACCAGGAGCTGCCAACCCAACTACTACCCCAACAAAATTTTTCACACCAAGAGCAAATCCTACAATAGCATCTAATCCTTCAGATAACAAAAAGCCAACATTCACGGTTTTGAAATCAGACAAGGATAATAAGCTTCACTCCAACAGAAATATCAAAGTAGACGCTGAGAACCCCAAAGCTGCGTCTAATAAAAATGGACCACTGAATGCTTCCCTTCCAAATAAAAAGGTAAACAATAATGAAAATCAGATACCAGATCCTACCAAATTGAAACCAGATGCTATTGCAGTAAATCCAAAGCTTCAAAAGCCATTACAGAAGCCTGTTATCCAACAGTCTGCAAATAAACCCAATAGCAAAACACCATCAAAACAGGCTCCAATTTCAGACGATAATGTGAATCCTACATCAGCTCCTGCTATTACGTCTCAAACACCCTCTTCAGAGCCGAAACCGTCTCCTCCCCCAGCGGTGACATCCTCCACAACACCAAATCCATCTCCACCACCACCACCACCTCCTCCCCCTCCTCCTGCTCCTCCACCACCTCCCTCCCCTTCTCAACCTCTACCATCAACACCACCTTCCACGACTATTCTACAACCAACACTTGCCATTTCGTCTATTGAACCATCTATTCCAATCACTAAGCCAACGACACCCTTCCCTGTAGTTGAAGAGCCTGATAATCTAGAAACTTCTACATCTCCAACTACCAAGCCAACCAAACCCACACCAATGCCTCCAAAGAGTCCTCCCAAAACTGGTGAGAAACCGAAACTTGCACCTGAATCAGAAGATAATCAGCCTATGACCCCTAAACCTGCCTTATCGGAAACAACTGTAGGACTACCATCTACTAATCCTTCAGTAGCACCAAATTTGGATTCACCATCAACTCCAATTCCTTCAAAACCAAATGCCGGGGCAAGCACACCAGCAAACAATGTGAATCCAAGTGGTGCACCTCCATCAGAAAATCAACCTACAAAGCCTATTGAGAACTCTTCATTGGAACCTACGCAGGTACCAGATCAAACTTCAAAAGGAAACACACAACCTCCTGTTCAAGAACGTCCGACTCAGTCAATAACCACAGCGTTACCACAAACAAAAGCCAGTCAAACTTCACCAACCACTGTTCCAACGGAGCCTCAATTACAACAAATGCCACCTGCTGATAACGTTGATGAACTTGCACAACCTCAGCCACCAACCCCTGATGAAGGTAAGTATCAAATGAATCCTACATATTTGCTACACCATCAAGACTTTTTTATTACTCATTCAAGTGCTTTTTCATCTTTCAGCAACTGAAAAGGATGCTTTAAAAGCCGTTAACAATGCTCGTGAATTTCACGGAAGTCCGCCACTAGCAAATGATGGAGATTTAAGCAAAAAAGCTCAATCGGAGGCGGATATGTGGTGTTCAAAGAGTATTAAGCCTGCACAAAGTGCACTTAAGAGCACGAATTATCGATGTAGCGAATTTGGTGAACGCAGTATCGAAAGCACGTTGAAATCATGGTGTGAATTTCTTTTAATTTATCTATTTCAATTTCTGTTAAACTATTTTCTATCAATTGAACCAGGAATTTATTTTACTTATTAGGCAAGGATTGAAATATTAGGGAAGAAGAAAGATCTAGATTTTCGCTTGCGTTTTCATCTTCATTACAGTAATGTGATTTTAATGAGCTGCATCTGCGTTTTCTCATTTACTTATGAAGAATGTGGCTATTTCACTGTAAAATATTTGTGCCAACTGATAAATAATTATACTAGTTGATCACTTGGCATAGCTTCGTTGCCGTAAGGAACAAACACGTAATCATAAGCGTGAAACATCGTTGCTATAATCGCAGTTAATAATTGCGTGACGAAGATTAGTAGAGGTTACATAATTTGGTACAAGGTAGGTCCCAGGGTCCCTGTAACAACCAGAAAAAGTCCATGCGTTGCTGCATCTGCATAGGTCCTAATCGCTTGAGAGAAAACATCAGAGCTGCTACACAGGCTAGTAAATGCTATACTGGAAGGTTTAGGATCTGATAAATGTTGATGGAAAACTGTTGATGAGATTCTGACACATGTGACATATACTCGTGGGCTTTCTCCTCTCAATTTAAGAATAATTTACTATTTTTCGATAGGTATATGCAAGTATGTAACCCTGGCTACTATTTTGATGGTGATAAGAAGGAAAGCACACAAGACTTTGCTAGGATGGTATCACGTGATAGTGTTAAAATGGGAGTTGGTCGTGCTGTTTCACGAAATGATGACGGTACAATATGTACTTGCACAATTGTGAATTATGGTTCTCAAACTAAAGGTTTACCAAAACCAAGCAGTGTCAAAAAGGGTAGATTCACCAGAGAAGATTGTAAAAATCCAAAATCTTTAGAAAACAGGTTATCATCAGATGCTATCAAAAGAGGACTTATCGAAAAATCAAAATTATCATTGAGGAAAATTGCCTCATCAGGTAAATATGCAGTATAATTTATTTCCTTTGAAAATGAGTACATGAATGAAGGCATGACATGGCATGGGTACTACAAATTGTATTCATCACCAATGAATACAACTGTCCGAAGTAATTTTTTTCTGTAGGAAAATTAATAAATGGCACCTATTTCTTCAGCAGTATTGTTATGCGATTAAAGCAGACTTTTCAGAACATAGATCAACTTGAAGATTTGTAGTTTACAATTACAACTACTAATTGCAAATTATGTAAATTATGATAATTTACATAAATTTAATTATCGTATAGCATAATTGTATATTAGCTACCCTCGTCATACGTGTATTCTTTCTTACACTTTTTTTAAGTGTATAATGACACACATTAATTTTTGTACTTAATGCTAACTTTCGATTTGTCGATAACAATTCCGTAGGGAAATCATCAAAGAAAGATAAGCATGTGAAAGCCCCTGCCCCTGTTTACGGAAAAGCCAAGGCAAAGGGAGTGGAAGCTGAAGGTAGCACAAAAGCTCAATATTTCCAATCAATTCTCAGTTCGTAAATGTGACATTAGATTGAGCGTCTCCATTTCTGCCTTCTATTACATCACATATTATCAAGAAAGCAATTGAAATTAAGTCCTTATTAAGGCATCTCTTACCCGTTACATTATACTGAATGCAAGGCCTTGAATACATTCCATAGCAAACGATTTTATGTAGCTAGATTTGCAGACATTTTTATCAAATTCGATTACATTTAAGTCCAATTTCTGAGCTAAGGTACATACTTGAGCTGATCCCCACCATACTCTATTCAGCAGTGACGCTCAAAGCTTAAAGCAATCGAATTGTTTGCATTGGACTAAACCATTTTTCTACACGTTACAAACAGGTTCTCAACGTAAACATGGATTATTTGTAATGCCAGATGCTCCGTAAGCCAAAAATCAGATTAGAGATATAAATGTTTGGCTTTATTTTCTACTTTTCAATTCTGATGAGAGAGCAAACGGTGATGTACCTATATATTTATACGAAAGAGAAACGTAAATACTTCTCATTAGAGCACAAAACTGATGAGTGAAGCTACGTAACACTAAAGCCTTTGTCATTGTTTTCTCGCTTCAGGAACTGACGAGCTTATTCGCAAAATGGTGATCCTTCATAACAACCTCAGATCATTCCATGGGTCTGGACCTGTATTTCAAGATGGAAGATTAAACGAAGAGGCCCAAGCATACGCTGATAAGGTCTGTGGACCAGAGCCCCCAACACATGACAAAACCACAAAGGATGGAGAGAATATTGCCTACAGTTGCTATGATGGATTTTCATTACAAGATGCTATCTTCTCTTGGTAAGAATTCATCGATTGATTGCATAGCACGTGCAAGGCATGATTCCACTATTTCGTTGATGATGTTCAAGAAATCATGATGGCATACGATTTTTTGTACTAACTCAATAATGGAGTATTTGGACCTGGTCAACAAAATCCTTGTTTGACTTACTCGTCACTCTCCTCTGAAACGACAGTAGCCATGGTGACAGAGAGGGAGGAGCATAGTAATTAAGAAACCGTCGAAACTTTGTGAAAACTCGTTTTGGTTTAGTGATTTATGTATCAATTGTTTTAAACCGAGGGTTTAGGTGTCTACTGTTACAAAATAGTTATCAAGTTACACATATGAAAATCCAATCATTTGAACAATGAGATTTGAGTATATCAGACATAATTTTATTTGTATTCTCCTATTTTCACAAATTACCATTCAAATTATTCATACATCTTGCAACCGCTATCGGGAAGAAGGCAAGTAGCTTTATGTTCGGAGTTTCTGTATCATTGAATGTTCAGTTGTTGATTTATCTTCAGCTTCTATATTGTTTGATAGGTACCGACAAGTTTGTGATCCTGGTTACGAATTTGATCGTGAGAAAAATAGTGAATCAACAAACGCTTTTGCTCAAATGGTTTGGTTCAAGATGAAAGGTGTGGGTATGGGTAAAGCTATATACAGGGGTAAAAATAAGACGTGCTCTTGCTATGTTGCACGTTACTCACCAAAGGGTTTGGTTAAAGGAGAATTCAAGAAAAATGTTAAGCAACACGACTTTACAATGGATGTTTGTAAGAACCCGATGCAATTGTTGAATGAGAATCCTATGCCAGGAGACAAAATAATTGAGCCAAGAAAAGACAGTGAGAAAAAACCAACATCAAAACAGCCTAAAGGTAAATATTGCGTTACCTCATTTTCTCACTTACCAAGACTTACATCACATTTTTGCTGATATTGGAATTATAATCACCAATGCAGCAGCGCAAATCAAACAAAAGTAACACGTAGGTTCAAACTTGCACTTTGTAAGCTTCGCTTGAATGAGAGCGCATGATGTACACTATAAGATATCGTGCGGCTGGTGCCTTAAATTTAGCCAAGCTGCCACACATGGAAATATCACATAATGTTACACGATCTTGTGAAATTAAATCTATGGTTGTATAGTGAGGAACATTAAGTGAAGCTTCGATAACATTTCATAAAAATTGTTTAGCAGCATAATATTTTGCTCAATCAATCACATGTAGTTCTGAATATTATTTACGCTGAGTTTATTCAAACTAATTTTTCCTCATTGCTAGGAATCAATAAGCTTATCCTTGAAGCAACCATTGCACAAAATAGTATCAGAAACTTCCAAGGCTCACCACCCATTTATGAAGATCGAGGTTTATCAAATCAATCTCGTATCTATGCTGAAAAGCATTGTGGCGTCAAGAAACCTGCATACGACAAAACAACCAAATATGGTGAAAACATTGCACATAGCTGTAGGAAGAATTTTACAGTGATCGATGCCATGGTGTCTTGGTACGTTAACATATTCTCATTACTGCACAGATGGTGGTAGAACATAAGACTAGGGTAGTACACCTGGATGCCTGTTTAGTCACCAACAATAATTAACAGTCATTATTTCAAGCGTAAGAGATCTTCAAACCAATTAAACAGCATAAAACTACAGCATGGTTGTAAATTACTGTAATATAGTATCTGCCAAAAAAACTCCTCTCATTGTTGGTAGAGACCCTCAGAAGGCTTCAAAAGCTTACATTCCTCAGTATAAAATATAGAAAAAGGAAGTGACTTGTCTAGTATCGATGTATATTCAAAACAGCTGAGGTTGTATTCAAGATGGCTGATAGAAGCTCGAGATTGTACACCTTTGATATAGCCTGCATTTTATGAAAGATATTTTGAATACTATATCAAATGAAGATAATGATCTTTCTAGAAGCTGATTATTTGTAGGAAATCTGAATTACTGTAACTGTAATGGGAGAGTGTGAAGCTAGTCTGAGTATTGTATCGCGTCTATACTGAGTCACGATTTGAAATTCACTAATATGTATGACACCCATTCTACTTCACAGTTGTACTAATGAGAATTTTAAAATTCTTCTCGTATTCGATAGGTTCAATCAAGCTTGTTACCCGGGTTACAATTTCTCAAGTGAAGTTCACAATGAACAAACGCGAGATTTCTCTCAAATGGTTTGGTTTGGGGCTGATGGCTTTGGTATCGGTAAAGCCATGTACAAAGGAGATGGGATCGATTGTGTTTGCTACGTAGCACGCTACAGAGTGAAGGGAAATATCAAAGGAAAGTATATGAAAAATGTCAAACAACATAATTTCAGACGTGAATCTGAATGTGGTGGTTTTCGATCAATTTTACAAGAAAAATTAAGACCAAATACATTTGGTTAACATTTTGGTTTAAAATAATTTTATAACATAATCTACATTAGATATTCATTATATTGGTATCATTACATTGTTAAAAATAATATTTATTATAAAGAAGAAACATGCCCGTATGAGAATGAAAAGCAATTATTTGATTTCCAAGTAGAAGTCTCTCTCCTTTGGTAAACTGGTATGCCAAAGGATTGTTCGATGACGTTAGAGAAAGATGGATGAAGAAGAAGATCAGCTTATAAGCAATTCATCATAAACCGAAAATTGTATTTCAAATTATGAAGTTTATTAATCAATCATTTTCACTTGAATCCTAGGATGAATAATTTTCAATAGCATTTCATATACTATATACAACATACATTCAAAGTTTGCATATAAGAGCTGTTCTCTGATTAGTATGAATTTGGGGTGATTCGTTTTGTTTCTTATAGTCACATTAGCTACTGACAAAATTAAAATCAAATTCAGACTTACATACTTCATCAATTTTCAAGAGTTCTCCAACCTAATATTATCCAAGCGGAAGTAGACATTTCCATTCTCGAGCGCAGGTCTAACGAAATAACAACAATCGCAAACTTAGTTTCAAAAGCTGAGTTTCTAACATGACCCATTCCGCTTTAACCTTGAGCTGTAAAAGGACATATTTTTCAGGGAAATGCTCTATTTTATTCACTCTCTTTATGTGAATCTTACATTTTCTGGACGTTAGCTGTGAACATGAACAATTTTGATATTTTTAGAATAAGCTCTATTGCTGTTACTTTCTTAAACTATTTGGCGCTCAAACCGCGTCGTTAGCAATTATTTTATCATTAGCTGGTGATCGAATGTTTTACTTAGACTCGTATTAGGGAGGAAAGATGGTTTCCATACGTCGTTTTGTACACCCGGGGTTTCATCAGCCAATTAAAGAATGAACAAAATTCTCTGTAATAGACAGTTGAAATAAAATTGTACACTTGAATTTAAAAATTGGTAAAATGTATCACCAAAATTTTGTGAAAATCTTGATAAAGGTACCCCTTACAAATGGCACGTCCCCATATAGTCGAACTATTGAAGTCCCCCCTCTTGTTTGTACAGCATATGATTGAAAGCTTCTTTTCTCCACCATATGATGTAGCAGCGCTGGATTGCATTTGAAATCATTCTATGAAATCTTATTGTGAGATATATGCAGCCTAATAAGTATGCTTCAGATAGCATGAAAAATCTATGCTTAATAATTTACATTTAAAGCTATATAAGGAAGGGGACGTTACGACATGATTAGGTAAGCAGTTCCAAATTGGTACAACACGGTGAAAGAAGGAATAAAATACACAGTTATTGATGGGTGGGGGGCGTGAAGACAGTGATTTGCATAGTGTGGCATCTGAGTTTAGTTATATTACGTATGTGGAATAGTTTGGATGGTAAGTCAACTAAGCCATGTAAAATTTGATAAACCATGAGCGAATTTAACTCGCCGCAATTCTAGAAATTCTAAATTGAGAAGCCTTAACCGGCTGTGGTATCCATCATCTTCTCATCTAGACCTAGAACATATGACTTTTGTAAATCTTGTTCGAACTTTTTCTATAAGATTGATATTATTCAGCAAAAAAGGATTCCAAAGTTGAGTGTCGTTTTCCAGTAGAGGTCTAACATATGTGATGAAGGCTTTTACGAGAATTTGAGCATTAGTAGTAGTAAAGGTTTTGAATATCAAATAAGAGCGTGTTATAAGGTGGTTGGACAAGCAGCATTTTATCCTTAGATCTCAAAGTTCTGAGTGGCATATGAGGGAACAATAGCTCGTTTAAATAACTAGGTGCCATTTTGTGTCATGCTTTATAGGTGAGTATTAATATTTTGAACTTTGTGCGCTCTTTTACAGGTAGCCAGTGAAGATCTAGCATAATCTGCCTAACGTGATCATATTTCCGTGCGAATGTCAGGACCCGTGCAGCAGAATTTTTAATACATTGTATCTTCTTTAAATTTTCTTTTGTAATCCCAGATAACAGTACATTACAATGGTCTATTCTTGATGAGATGAATGAGTGAATTAAAATTTCACAGTGTTTAAATGAAATGTATCTTCTAATCTTGGCAATATTACGAAGATGATAAAATGCAGTTTTACATAAGGCTTTTACTTGCTTTTACATTGACAGTATACCATCAAACCAAACGCCAATGTTTTTGGCTGATGTTGAATTAGTAATATCAGTGTGTCCAATGCTAATAAATGTTAATGGCGGCAATGGTCGATGACGAGCATGAGAGATAAGAAACTTACTTTTATTATGGGTTTCACAATAAAGAACTCTTTGAACGAGATTCGAATCTGCACCAAAGAAAAATTGCGATTGTGACGTCAACAATTGAAATCTCGGATTCAGATCAACGTCTCTGGAATGGAATAGAGATTATATTTTTAGCTCTTGGGCTTTTAGCTCTATACAGGGTATACATTCTTGCCCCTGGTCAATCAAGATGCTTGGGGATGAAATCGATTGAATCAAAGTAACAATGCAATTCCTTAACGCATTAGACCAGTGCCACATGTCCACGCTAGCACACTCCGGCGACATACGCTTTGCTGTGGCCAGATGTAGAGCAACGAAATGTGGGCACGTGGAGATAGGCTATTAACGCATGCATAAAAATGAAGTGATTATTTTTCAATGGCATTAAATTTATAGAGAATCTGACTCGATATATAATCGTGAGCCTATTACTTCACTTGAAATTATCAATGTACACAGATAAACAGGAAAAAATCCGATTGCCTCGCATTGACCACTACTTGTTATTTGCACAATTCCCAGAAATCACAGACAGGAAGTCGAAAAGGGAGTTTCACTCACGTGACAGGACTACTTGCCGGCTTGTGTTGTAATCTCAACCATTCTACAAAAATGGCTGTGCGGGAAGTTACAACACTCTTGCTTCTCGTCTTAATCAACTTGTTGAGCGTTTATTGTCAATACTACAACAACAAGATATACGTCGATCACAAAAATGGAGCAGATAATCCTGGCTGTAGAACAGGCAAGTCAAATGCACCATGTAAAACGCTTGATTTTGCGATGACAAACGTCACATCGTCAAGTCAAATTCTCCTGACAAGCGGTACACACTATTTACTGAAACACATACAACTTGAGAAGGTACATGATATATGTATCAGTGGTATTGGAATGCCACCAGCTGTTACACGACAAACGTTGATAAATTGTAATGATACCTCATCAGGGCTATCGTTTATTCGCTCATCAAATATCAAGATATCGAATTTAACCATAACACAATGTGCAGCTCCACATCTGAGTACAACAATAAAGCATCCTACTATGAGAGCAGCGTTATTTTTTGCTTATGTTTCATCTGTTACATTCGATTGGGTCTACATATTGGATAATTTTGGTTTTGGTGTTAAAATGTATGATGTCAATGGCATGGTGACATTCTATCAGGTGATATTTGCTAACAATTCAGATCATAAACATTTCTTATTTCCTATTAATAGAGACGGACCAACGCGGGATACTAGTACAACTGGGGGTGATCTTCGCAAGGAGACATTTAAATCAGGTGGTGGCATTTACATAGAATTCACGTCATGTGGTGCATTGGACCCTTTTAATTGTTCGTTAATCGAAGAGCAAAAACAATACAATCGCAATGCCAGATATGTATTTGATGGTTGCTATTTCATGAATAACACTGCAGAGCACACACAAAAGTTACCATCAGAATTTGTTCAGAGAACTCACGTTGGCTTTGGTAGAGGTGGTGGTTTATCAATATTTGCCAAGGGAAATGCAGTAAACAATACATTTGTTGTGACCAATTCAATCTTTCGTTCTAATAAAGCATTATGGGGTGCTGGTTACTACGCAGCATTTCAAGATACAGCATATTTATGTAGGATTATGATTAAGAAATGCAACTTTACATATAATAGTGCTACCTTCGCAGGTGGTGGTGCACGTATAGATTCTTCTCTCACAACATCTGATTTCAATCAACAATTAAAAGTTGAACACATTGATTGCGAATTTGTTTGGAATTCTGCAATATGGGGAGGTGGTGTCTCAGTTGCTGTTCCTAGAGTTCTGCTGCGTAATGGTGAAATAATTTTACCTTTAATTGACTTTCAAGGTAGTTTGTTCGAGCATAATAGAGCTACAGTTGGTTCGGCTATGGGTCTGGCAACTAATATTCAAGATACAATTAGTTTATCATCTGGTTTAGGAGTGGCTGTGCAACTTCATAATTGTACTGTTAGTGATAATTTGATCACTTTGACAGAGGATCAAAAGGTCATCGGTCAAGGAGCAATTTATTCCAGTGGTGTTACTTTGAAACTAAGTGAACGAATAATTATGGAAAAAAATAGTGGGACAGCAGTTGTGTTAGATTCTGCTCTACTTGTTGCATCTGATGAAATAATTTTCAAGGAAAATAATGGTATTGATGGAGGTGCTCTTGCATTATATGGCAACTCGTATATAATTTTAAATAAAGGATTATCTCTACAGTTCATTAATAATCAAGCTATTCGCAAAGGAGGAGCGATTTATTACAAAATTTCTGGACCGAATCGTGTGGCCTTTGAGACTACAGAATTACAGAGTGAGGAATGTTTCTTCCAGTACTTTGATGAAGATGGCTTTCATCCACTGCAATGGGATTGTTCTGTAAGATTTCAAAACAACTCTGCTCCAGCTGCTAGTGGGAATTCCATATCTGCTTCCACGTTGCAGTATTGTCGTTTACCCGGTGAAGAGAGAAACAACACCAGAGCACTCAATTGGACTAATGGACCGTTTGAATACATCCCTGTAGGCAATGGTGAACCTGAAATCATTACTAATGCAATTGAAATCAAGCTATGCCCACAAGAATGGATGGTTGGACCAGACATCCCGTTTTCTCCAAGTGTTATGCTTAGAGATGAATTGAAAAATGATGTCTATGGCTCAGTAAAATTAGGTATATCTGAAACTAATAAATCTCTTTCTCCCATTCACCTTGTACCTTCCTCGTCACTATTCTTAGTCAAAGACCGAGTGCGTAATATCCGTCTTGTTGGAAAGCAGGATAATCCTTACCAGCTACAAATATTGACATCAAGTGGACAAACGGTTCTCTCTTCTAAGATAGAGACTCGGTTAACAAAGTGCCCTCCTGGATATTATCAACAACCGGGAAGTAATAAATGTGTATGTCTAGATCAAGTGAAAGATAGTGGTGTTATTAGATGTGATGATGATGGTACACTGTATATTTTAAAGGGACGTTATGCTGCACCATCAAGAGTCTCCCCTTATGGATTTATAACAACATCATGTCCACGTGGGTATTGTCATTGTTATAAAGGCAATAAAACAGCGTTGAAACTAATTGATTACGAATGTCTTTATGTCCCAAGTAACCCAAGTGTTTGTAAACCTAACCGTATGGGTATACTTTGTGGTCAATGTAAACCTGGTTATAGTGTTCGACTTGGTAGTGAAGCGTGTGACAAATGTTCAAATGGATGGTCTGCGCTTATCATACCCATGGTATTTGCCGCTCTTGTGTTTGTGGCTGCTGTAATGTATTTTAACTTTGATTTCTTCTCTGGTTATCTTAATGCTTATTTATATTCATATCAGACTGTTAATCTTATACTGGCTGAAGAATCAATAACTGATCCTTTTATTGCTGTAATCATTGGCTTCACAAGTTTATCAGGTACTGGTGACAGCTTTGGAGTTTGTCTTTTTGATGGATTTACAAATTTATATAAATTGGCATTTAATTATGTCGTTCCTTCTTGTCTTGTCCTGTTCACGTTCCTCATCGGGATGTGTATGCCAGCTGAAACCTTCACAAAGATCTTTCACAGGAGCAAAATTTCTGGTCCAGAAAACCAAGCACAAAAATCATCGTTTGGTAGAGCATTCAGTTTTGTATCTGTTGTTTGTTACTCAGCATTTACTGGTGTGACACTGCAACTATTGCATCCTGTATGGATTGAAGGTGAGCTTGTATTATATAATGCTGGCAATATTGAGTTTTTTGGCTCTGAGCATTTGATATTTGGAATTGCTGCTCTGTTTTGTGGAGTGTTCATTGTATTGGGATTTCCATTGGTTTTACTATGTACGCCAAGGTTTATTACTCTGTCGCCTAAAATACAACGTATCGAACCGTTGTTTGAGGCATTGAAGAACTGCTACAAAAGTGAAGGACAAGATTTAAGATGGTTTGCAGCATTTTATTTCATTGCTCGCTTGATTTTACTGTTGATGGCTGTATTTTTCCAAGATCCTGTCGCTCGGTTAATATTCCTCGCATTAGCTTGTATCATGGTTCAAGTTATATTTAACTGGTTTAAACCATACAAGTATTGGACCATGAATTTTTGGGACACTCTTTTACTTACCAACCTGAGTATTATTAGCTTATTAAGTTTAATTCTCAGTGTACCATATACAACTACAACTGGAACAAGAACATTCATAAGATATTTTCAACATGTATTGGTTTATATACCGTTGTTAACAATTATATTACGTGGAATGTATTACTTGTATGATCGATGGAGTAGAGAACATTCAGATGAAAGTGATGGTAAGTTATATTTGAACAAATTAATAACCTCAGATCTATCAGGGACTAATTTTCAGTGAACATGAAAAGAATCATAAGCAACGATGTTTGATTCTCAAACTCAATGATAGTGTTTCGAAATTTGAACTCAACCATTCTACCTCACCATCATGGCTAAAAATAAAGCTTTTGTTTAATGCACTTTTTGAACTTTTGTTAAAGTTTACATCTCGGCTATAGAGTTATGGCAGATTTGGATAGAACTATTTTTATTATCTGTACATGTTTCTGCTGCGTTTTTGCATAGTGTGACTCTTGTATATCCAAAAAATCAGCTCAAACATAGCATTTTTGAAGATTTCGATGTTGCAGATTTTGAGGTAGGTCAGTAACGAAATATTTTCACGCAAGAGGGTTGGACTGTGAATAAAGTCATACAACAGCCCTCCTTCAGCTCTACACCAGAAAAACGAGGCTGGAAGCAATTCAATTTTATACTGCAATATATGTCCGTGTTCATAGGACTCTTTGAACTACTTTTTAAAATTGCGATGTATGTAAATTTAGAGCAAGAGGCCTTTAAAGTTGAAACTTTTTAATAGTAACACCTTGTTCGTTAATTGTTTAATCGGCTAGCACATCATCGCGACTTACTTCTTTGCTACGCAACACCCCAGAGTTCAACCAGACATGGAATTGAATGACAACAGAAATAGAGCAGTCAAACGATTTGTTTCTTTTAAAATGTGCAATCGGTTTTAGATTCAGTGTTTATGGCTTCTCAAACACAGTTCGTACATCTGACATGTATACCATTTTTTTCTTGATGATAATTTCAAGAAGAATTTGAGGAAACGTTTTACAGATTTATTGCTGTCGTCATTCAATCCCTTGTCTGGTCGTTCTCCCGGGGTATTACGTAGCAACAAAATAAGTTGTGATGCTATGCTAGCCAACTGAGCACTTGACGGAAAAGGTGTTACAATTGAAAACTTTCAACTTTGAAGGTCTCTTGCTCTTAATTTATATACCTCACAATTAAAAAAGTAGCTTTAAAGAGTCCTATGAAAACGCGGACATTATTGGAGTATAAAATTGAATTGCTTTGCGCCTCATTTTTCACACCTAGAGCTGAAAGAGTGCTGTTGTACGACTTGATTCTCGGTCAAACTTTCTTGTGGGAAAATATTTCGTTACTGACCCAACTCAAAATTTGCTTCATCGAAACTCCATGTTTGAGCTTGTATTTGGATAGGAAGGAGTCGTGCTATGCAAAAACGTAACAGAAACATGTATGGATAAAAAATTAGTTCTATCCAAATCCGTCATAACCCTATAGCCGAGATATCACTTCAAGAGAAACCCAAAATTAATTGAAGTGGAATGTAATTGACAGAAATCGTATCTCTGTGGAACCACCAATAAAATTCAACCATATATTTGAAATATTAATCTAATTCTTCGAACATTGAAAATAATGAATCGAACATAAGAAAGTTTATGAGAATATTCAAGTGATGAATAAAAGTTACAGTAATTATTTTCTTCAAAATAGAAGATGTTTAATTCAACAAAAGGCAGCTCCGCAGGAACCTTTAACATGAGCTACTGCAATCTATGTGTTTTGAATAAAGAACTACCCTCATGATTAGGCCCACAGCATCACATTACAATTTATTCGGATTAATGTACAATATACCTCAGTGTTGGACTGATGATGTTCAAGGCTGTTTATCTATAGGCCTACTTAATCAACCATAGCAATACTAATTTGGTCTTTGATCAATTCCAACACAGGCAGACAATCACGCTCTGGCAGCTTGAATGTTCCCTTGATGTCTAGACTAGGGTTTACAAGCAGACGAAAAGGTTTGTCAACAGTTCTATTTTCAAATTCAAATTCTACTGTAGGCCCTATGTCTATAATATATCCAACAATAATATTGGCTTTGATAAGTATGATAAACTGATAAATGATATTCCTGAATGAATAAATGAATATTAGTTAACCATTACACTGACCGGAAATTATCAGTTTTTATCTCAACATATATGTATAAGCATGAATTTTCAAATCTGCTTTCACATTGTAGATTTGAAACTCTGGAAAACAGTATAGTGTTCTGACCATTTCCTGACATCAAAACAAGCGTTCCTGTCATAATTTTCAAGTTCTCCTTCCTATCACAAGCACAAGGTTTTGACCATGGTTTATCATAAGTCTTTTGTTTCTAAAGTTTCAAATCTATATGAACTGTGTGTAAGAGTTACTCGATAAACCACTTACCTGTCTAATATCTATGCTGTTTGGTTCATGTTACTGCAACACATCAATTTCCATTAAATCAAACCTGTACATAAAGGTCACCTCTGTATAGTGGTCTATATTCTTTTATCTTACAAGCCTGTTGTTATACAGATCTTTCACTGTAAAGCACTATTTATCATCTACTGATTACTCTGAAAGACTCCATAGAGTATGATTTCAATTTTTGAGTTGCTATACTATTTACTGATGCTTTCAGAATCTTTCATTCTAGGTCCAAATGTTCAATTTCCCGCAAGGGCTGGCGAAAGTGAAACTCCATATGTTGTGAGTTGATCAATTCTTTTTAAGAATCGCATCTTAGGTAGGCATAACTATTATTATTCATTAATCACCAGAACACCATGATATATAGCTCAAAAGGTGTACTCTTAATTTCAAACTCAGTGCATCACTTCGCAAAACTTTCGCTGTAGCAAAAAGCTGTATATAAGGATGTTCCTATAGAGCAACCTCCCATCTTTAATGGTCACTTATTATTGTTACAAATGTTGATTATTCTTGATCTGACTTGTGCATGATTTTCAACTCTCTTAATTAATCGACATTTCTTAAACCGATGCTGATATTTTACACGGTATACATCTCCGATAGTATTTGGCATTTTTTCTCATTATGAAACTATGAAGACTGATAGGAAATTTATGTATATGATTAGTTCAGCAAAACCTGTGTATAAATATCACCTGATAGAGCAGCCACCCTTGAATAATGGTCACTGTTTGGTCCACTGTTATCTAACACGTCAAAGCGCATAAAACAAAAATAAATATGGCCTGTATAATGCCATTATTATCATTATTATTATTATAACTGTATTGTTACAAATGTTGATATCTATTGAGTTTAAACTGTAGCCTACAGCAAGGTATGCTTAGGGGTAAGAATTCTTTAACCTCATAGATATCTATCGTGCATAGGTTTCAATGTTCGTCTTTCCACTTGGTACACATTGCGTCCTTTCAATTTCCTTCTCCTCTCCTCTAATTGAGTACCCCTCTATGGATAGCTTGAAGTTGCTCTTTCATAATATCTTTGAAGAATTTATACCAAAGTGATTACTATTCAATAATCCTAATGCTTTTTATTTCTATACATACGCAATGTAGTTAAAGATTTAACTGTTGCCACATCAAAGTTGTCATCATTTACCCACTGTTATGATCTAGTGTCTCATGTTATATACTGTATACTTGTATATTATGTTTAATTTACAGTCACTGTGATGATTTGGCACATCAATGATAAGCATATAGCAATCTGGATTGTAAACAACATTTGAACAGATGGAACGTAGTAGTTACTATGCTGTGATTATTTTAAAAATAGAAATAATTGGAAATCGTTGGCATCATTTGAAACAAAAGATTTGATTTTATAACAACTTGAATAACAGTAATGGTTTATTGTAGATTCACATTTGAATTCTTCTGTTTTTAATGTGTAAAAAATATGTATAATTCAATAGCAGTGATATTATTGCCTTGAAATAGTTTTATATCTTAAATTAGTTTTATAACATAGTATAGAGGATTATTTGAAAGTAGCGGATGATCTTTGAGTTTCAATAATGTTGTTAATATGATGTTATTTGGTCTACTACTCCAAGTGATAAAATAGTTTTTCCATAAATGGTTGTCTGCCCATTGTGGCGACATAGACTACCCGCCTCAAATCGAGATGTCACAAGCCATCTATGGGAATCAAACTAGTTTACTTGAAATTATGGAAGATGACTCTCATATTCCAATTTAAATCCTAATAATATCTTAATCAGTACTTGTTCACTGGCAGGAAAGATTTGTAGGGATTGCAATGTGATTTTAATAGTCAGTGTTTTTAACATAGTTCCCTATGAAGATATAAGTAAATAGAGTGATGAAATCATGTTGTCGAGAGGATTTGCGTTCTTTGGATAGGTTTTAACTCTTCATGAGTGTATCGAACTATTCTGCTGTGCTAAATGTGGTGCAGTGGGATTTCAGTAAAGTAATAATATCAGGGTTTGTATAGAGAATGGAAATGGAAACAGGATTTATGCATGATATTGAGCAAGATGGGCCACTTAAAAGGGGGATATTAAGCATGTTACATAATACAATAATGATGGAATTTCATCAAATGTCTTTCCATTTGAAGTGGTGCTATTTGAACCATGATTTTCTCCTGGAAATTTCCAGAATCCTTAACAAGCAATCTTATTGCAATGAGTCTCTTATGGTATTTCGGAATTGAAATTCTATTGTTAAGTTATGGAAGCAATGGTTTACAATTGTGAATTTGAAATCATGAATTAGCATTACACTGGCTTCAACCAACAACTACAAAATGGGCAACTTGCATCAAAACAGTGTGTTAATTTGATCAAAACTAACAATTATACAGCTATAAAAATTTCCCCCTTTTCTGCAAATATTTAATATACCAGACTTTGCATAGTAAGAATAGATATTAAGTTCTATATGTGTATATCACCAATTATTTCTTGTATCAGCGTACACAAACGTTCTGTACTTTGCTTCATTGATTCCAAAACTTCTTCATGAGTAACAACAGGTTCGTCAGTTTCATCTGGTGGGTCATATGATGCCGAACTGAGATCCATTGAATTACTCAACACTGATAAACCCATGACTTTCATGTTAGAATGACGTGCTACAACTGTCTCTGGGACAGTGCTCATTCCACCAACATCAGCACCAACCTAAATCAAAACGTTCAAGTCACTGGTCAATCATTTAGTCACTTCATAATCATATTGGTAAAGATGTTCATAAATATTGTATTTAACCTGAGTATAAAGGTCACCTCTTCAATGATGTAGTAGCTGGCTGTTAAACACAGGTTTCAAAGCAAAACTACTTTTACCGGTAATGTTTAATGAGCAATCAACATTTCTCAATATGTTGACAGATTGCAATCGTTTGCCTCTATTCTCATGTGAGTCTACATATTGCATTTCAAAGGGTTTACGTTTAGGATACGCAACAGTACATACCAGCTGCATGAGTTTCAGATCTGGCATACTGCTATAGCATGGTCCACTGAAAAATCCATAAACACCATTTTGGACTGAAGATTCTATATCCAATTTCTTTGCACAATTCAAAGCTAATTTTTGCAACTTGATGTCGTAGGGATATGTTAAGTCAGGAAATCGTACACCAAATCTAGAAATGATACCATTCAAATAAAAAATGATTAACATGCATATATTCAAAATAAATTTTATTTAAAAAACTTGAATCATATGATACCTTTGTAACATAGCAAGATAACAATTGTAACAAATAATAGCAAACACAATACCCTCTCCACTTTCCACAATTTGGTTCACACTTTTTATGTATGTATTTTAGAGATGTTTGTTTTTAATTCAGTATTAGTCTGATGATCGCATAAAATGTGAAACTCCAGTACCGAGAAAGGACTTATCTTCTTTTGAGTCATTCATATATGGATCCACTTAATGCATGCCACAGTGCCACTAAATAGTTTTATAAAAAGTACAAACTGAATTCATCTATTGCCAATGCATTGAAAAGATAAGCAGGTATTTTAATGGTATTACAATATTTACCAAGGTTTCATCTATCTAACTGTGATTGAAATGCACCAATACTTTTAGTATGTGTAGGCCAACTTTGCCTGGCAGTTTTTGTGTAAGATACTTGAGCTACGTATTATGTGCAAGAATTACTATTTTTCATGTGTGAAGCAATAGCTATAAGCTTTTTGGGACTAGTTCAAGACGTTGACAGTTTTCAATTGAGTCATCAGATTACACCTCGAGTAGAATTCTGAGAACATGTTAAATAAGTTGAGGTATGATAGCTACCGCTTTCTTACGCAAAAGCCAAATCGTAATTCAGATTCAAATCGCCTTCCACCGCAGGACAGAAGTGCTAGTATACAGCAAGGACACACATAAGAGCATACATCATATTGAAAGACTTAAGCGTTTTGGAAGAAATCATTTGGCAACAATATACTTCCTTGCATACACAAAATAAGTTGTACCTTTCATCATTACTGCCAATCAAAGGATTCATCCCGGCCTCTGTCGCAAAACTACAATGATTCTTGATTACCATAATATCTCCTGTTTTAAAATTGGCATTGAAACCCCCACAGGCATTGGTAATGATCAATACTTTAACACCAAGTAATGCCATAACACGTACTGGTAATGTAATCTAGATGCAACAGAAATCGAAACATCAAATATGAGAGGGTTGGCAAATAAACTAATTGAATTGATGCTGATTTGCTGACTACAATGTCACATATACGGTGTTAAAATCTGGCCTTTAGGAAAACAAAGACAACTAAGGATATAGACAATTGAATTGTACTTCCTTGTTTTATAGCCACAAAGAAATCTGTGGGAGATTCAAAAGTTGAAGAGTCTAAAATGACCTGCAGCCTTCGTATTGTTTTTGTTGTGAACACGGCTGACGTGATAACGCTCTATTCCAGAAATGACATTGTTAACAGTCAGAGAGACAATGGATTCTACGTCACTTCATGAAATCGAGTTCGAAATCTGGCCCCAGATTTCAAATATTTTTGCAATAAGGCTGCTGGTCATTTTAGACTCTTTAAAATAAACAGTTGAACAAAGTAGCAGGGTTAAACTGACATCCTATAAATATCAAGAAATTGCTTATAGAATGCCAAACTAGGTATAAATAGTTTTTTCCGATGCAAGTGCACAATACAACCTTCTAGTCCTTAATTTTAAAGTTTGAATTAAGGGATGGGTATATACAACAAAACCAAAACCTATACGTCACATACCAGAAACAACAGCAATTTGTAAGCAAATAAAGACAATCAAAAGTCATTCAAGTTTTACACATTTTCATTTCATTTCATTTATTTTGTCAGAAATGAAAGGCAAAACAAAGGAGAGTTACATTATCTCTCTCTAATATTTAGCCTACTTATAAAAGGTTATTAAATTTAGTTATATATGCATGTAGCTAGTTATATTGTTCACAATGGAAATGATATAAGAAATGTAAAAAGTTATGAAAATATCTTACAAAAAGGTGATACACTTATTCTATCAAGACCTCTCTTGAAGGAAACAAAATTTTTTGACAATACTAGAGTTTCTGCTAGAGAGTTCCACCAAGGTATCACTCTCTGGCTAAATTGGTATTTAACAGAGTCATTGATTGGGATTGATACTGATTTTAAAGTTAATGAGTGGGACCTCAACGTATACTTCAATGGTTCGATTCTAAACAGCTCATTAAGCGGAACATCAACAATACCATGTACAATTTTATAAACGAGACAAAGATCAGAACTTCTAGTGATCGAATACCTAATATATTCAAGCGGAACACGCAGAACTTCTAGTGATCGAATACCTAATATATTCAAGCGATCAGAATAGTCCATAATCAATATTTGCAATAGAGCAAACCCTTCGAGTGAATGATTTTTGTACATTCTCCACTAATTTGACGTCTTTTGCCATATGCGGGCTCCAAACTTGGCTTGATGACTCCAGTAAGGGTCTGACGTAAGTTTTATAGGCAGTCATGATAAGATGCAAATTTTTTGATGTGAAACATTTTAATATCAAATAGGAACGGGAATATGCTTTTGATACTATCATAGAACAATGCGTAAATGATTTAAGATCTGCTGTAAGGATAATACCAAGATCTTGGATCTATGAAACTTGTTGAAGTTCGTTGTTACATAATGAATACATATTGCTTTCAAGCTTCAAATTTCCAACAGATAAAACTTTGCACTTTTCATAAGCTATTTTTAGCTGCCATCTCTGCTCACGATGTGAAATTATTCAATGCGTTTGAGAGAGGCATAGAATTGCTATCGCTTCTACCATGGTAAAATTTGGTGTCGTCTGCAAAAAGTTTGACATTGCATCCACTTTGTAAGCAGCTGGCTATATCATTGATGTAAATAATAAATAAAATTGGTCCAAGGACAGAACCTTGCGAAACTCCGCTAGTGACGGGTAGAATGTCCGATAATGAATGTCCAACGCCCACCTCCTTCTGGGTGGGGTCAGAGAGAAATGATGAAATCCACGAATACATTTCATGGTGGATTCCATAGCTGTTTAGTTTTAATAATAGCTTTGTATGGCACACAGTGTTGAATGCCTTGCTCCTTGCTACATAGCTGCAGGACTTCATATTTTAACAAGAAAGCAAGGTGAAATACACAAAAAAATTGGCATAAAAAATAGTCAGTTATCTTTTTTTCTGAATAGTTGATACCAGACCTTTGTGGTTATAATGTCCTCATAAGGATCTGCTTCTTCTCTCATGTCTTTACCAGTATCTTTTCAAACTTTTGTCAGCTTTGATTTCATCTAGTGCATCACTAATATAACATTTTTTGACTTTATTTAACAATAATAATAGACATTCTAATTTCATTCCATGATGACATCATCCACTCATATGAAGAAGAAGAGACACTCTTTTCATGTTTCGACTCTTGTTGAATTGATGCTTGCCAGATACCATTCATTCATTCACTCACTCCGTAAAAGCTTCGATTCTCAATTTATGCTGGTTTGGACACACCAATTGTAGAAAAGACTTCATATGTTGGCTCAATAGCTCATCAGCATTGATTGCTTGTGTAGCTAATATTCACCTAAAGCCATGTTTTCACGCCATCAGTAAGATGCGACTTGAATATATTTTTTGACTTCGTTTTTGATTAGGAATTATCCAGAGAAAAGATGCATTCTTGTGAATTTTGCATACTTCAATACTTTGGTAGTTAAGTAGTCTGACTTGACATGGCTGTCTGGTGTATTTGGTTGATTTTTCTTCACTAGCAAAATTCAACTTGACCCAGATGTTTGTAATGGTAAAGTCAGTTCCTCGTGGTTCACTGAGCAGTCCTGATGAAGGCTAACTGCCAGACACAAGTACTTATCAGCAGCGGCTTTACTCTCATGATTACATAAGATCACCTGCATTGCAACATCTTGCCATTTGATAAAACAATTTCAATTAAAAATCTATATAGATAATATTTTAGGGAATGTTTTTGAGAAGAAACAAGCATGAAGTTAGGTTCTCAATATTTAATATTACATTAGATGATATCTGATATGAATACGACTTAGTTAGCAATTTGCATTTATGTTCTGCCTCAATTCAAAGGACTGGATTGTATAAACTATTTTTGTTAGATTTGACGTCAATTAGAAATAAGACTTGAGTTGGATGCATTTTTAAAAAGGGATAGATACAGGCAGCTGATGAGTTCACAACGCCATCACCATCAAACAACACATCAGTCCAACTAAATTTGCATTTGGTAAAATTATAAAGTAACATTGACGATAAATGATTTGACATTGAAAAGCTCACCTACCAATCCAAATATAATGCACAATTTAATCACAAATTTGTAGCAGACTTATCTGGAGCAACAACGTTGCATTACATACAACAACAAGGGTAAAAACAAGACAATCTATAATCCCATTAATGTTTAGAGCAAATAATTTTGTTCCACATTTTATTAACTTTTAAAAGACCAATGTGCATCAACGGTAAGTTTGATGATGAAAACAAAAAACTTGACACAGCTCTTCTTCGTCATACTCTGATTTTCATGCAAAACAGGAAGTGAATTTGATTGGTTATATTGTTTTTCATGAGTAAGAAAAGTGATACAAGAACACTGATCGGCAAGGGCTATTGTTCAGTCAAAAAACGGACAGAAAATGTGTTCACTATTTCTTACCGACAAACCTTGCTGGCTATAGAATAAAATGAAGTGTATCGCTAAAGGCTGGGGATAAACGTTGCGACTTTTCAATCCAACATCATCCGACCTTGTTGTATACCATAAAATCTTGTCGTTTGCCTACCCTTTTCGCATGATGTTGGATGATGTTGGATGCGTTTTAAATTTGTCGTACGTTGTTGGATAGATTTTGACTCAATTCAAAAACATTTCTGACGTTTGTCATTTCAGCATGTCCCTGGCCCTAATACGTTATTGAGTCAGCTATATTGTGTAACCTTCAGTCATATCATATACCATTCATAATCTTTCTGTTGCAGTGTCAATTAGTCTCCCATCTAATACACACATACAAACTTGAGCTCGTCTTTCACCTTTGTTTTGTTGGAACCTATTACAAACTTTTCAGATTACATCATTTCTGTTAAATCTGCAATGATGTGAGTTAATAGAAAAATTGTTTCTTCAGCTATTAAAATGAGCAAGAGAGGCAGTGAAAGATGTCTAAATATGTACTTGATTGTACAACACATCCCTCACCTCATCCTGCATACAGCTGTATAATTTTCAAGTGACCCCTAGCCCTCGAATTAGTTTGTATTTGATGGATTACCACAAAACTATTTTTGCAGTGCCATTCTAATTTCAAATCAATGAATTCAAGATTTGCATTAGTTGAAGTTGTCAAGTTGCCTGGTCAATAAATGAAGGCTGAAGATAATGGACAAAGCAATGAAACGATCAATCGATAAACTGATTGCATTGAAGTAAATTCACTTTTGAATTCACCATGTCATAGTCTAAGGAGGTATTCGAAAGAAAAGTTGAAACGAAAGACATTACCTGTTGCATGGAATATCCTTCATAAAAGTGAATTCTGCCATTCATGCATACAACTGGTTTACTTTTGATAGTTCCAAACACCAACGTACCAGCATGACCTTGAACTGAACAAAGAAAGAATAAATAATGCTACACATCATTTTAGTTGATTTGTTTTCTTTTAGTATGTGAAGCATAATTTCAAAGCGGAAACTACGATGCATCAAGATCATTTAATTGTCAATTATTCAGAATAGTTACCTGATCAACTAATTTAAGCTTTTTCATGTGACTAACAATGTACAATGTAGTTACAATGAAATTATTGAAAGCAGAGGGCATCTTTTGCTCTGTTAAATTGAACATACCGGCAAATAAATCAGATGATATGCTCCTTCAAGATAGAGACCGAGTTTTGACTGTTGAGCAAGCAGCATATTTCAGTAAATACAAAAACGGCATTGATAACTAAATATCCAAATGGGAAAGAAAAATTGGCAAAATCCAATCAAAATAATGGTCATTGGGACACTTTCAATCTTTCTTCTTTGCGTGACAGCAGTAACAGCATATCCTATGTTTTATCAAGATCTGATGACAGAACTGTGGGAAAACTGAAACTGACGTGAAAGTGCATCTGAATAGCTCTAAAAGGTTTTTAGAGTAGAAATCCTGTGAACTCACAGTTAAATGAGCAAATTATAGAGTTCAACATGATTTAACATCTTTTTGGCAAATTTTTGTATATTGCTGTTACAGTAAGTAATCAAAAAATCATCTATCATTCAATCCTGTGACTGCTTTGACAAAATGATGCCAAATGCACAAATTTTTCAAATTTTAATTTTTCTTCTTCTCACTTACAGCTCGTCTACCTCAATCAACACAATGTTTCGAGTGTCTCTAGACACAACCCAAACTTATCAAGAGGTCTACAATGACCCATGGGTGTGAAAATTGAAGCAGCAAATGAATAATCTTCATTTTTTAAAAGCTTTTCATTTCTTCATTGATATTAGCCTGCGTCATCTAGGCCAAACCATTTTGGAAGGTTAGGGACTGTGTAATACAGTGAAACCTGATTATAACGGCCAGCTACGAGAGGCAGATAAGATGACCATTAAAGGCAGGTGGCCTTTACATAGAGGGTTGATTTAACTGAAAATACTTTTTTGAACATTACAGTAGTGACCATTACAGACAGGTGACTGCTATAGCAGGTTTACTGTATGCTCAAATTCTCAGTTCTTGGGGGCGCGACTAAGCGTTCGAATTACAAATTATTCTACAGCTAGAGATTTAGACGGTAAAGTCACAGAGGAATCTTAATTACCTTGAAATGAAAACTTACAATGGGAAACTTTGTTTGGCTCTTTCATTCAACAGAGCCTAATGATCGTGATCAACTTTGAATTGAAAAGAAACTACCGTTGATGTAATTCAAAGTCTTCCAAAATATGAAATATCAAAATATTTTTTGCAAGAACACAATCTTTGAAAACCGTTACATATTTCTTGAAAAATCTTTGGATTGCCTTGAAAGGCTACAAGGAGTCAGATGCAGAAGTAAATAGGCAAATATTGTTCAAAATTCAGATAGGAAGAAATCACATTACTTTTAAAAAACTTTATGCATAGGAAATATCTCTTTGGAAACCATTTTTTCATGAAGAGCAAAAGCATTTTTCTCGTTGCTAAACTACGGCCTTGTCTTTACTTTAAAATTTTCTTAAAATTTACTTTAAAATAAGACTTCAAAATTTGATTAATTGAACTAGGCCCATATAGTACCTCCTCAAAGTCAGGAACACTGAACTGGGAATGAGGTAGGCTGCATGCAGACAAAAACCTTTTCATACTTTACTTAAAAAAGGTTTTAGTTGCACGCAGGCTAGGAATGAGGGTGTATCAGCCTACACAGACACTAACATTTCTCAAAATGGTTTGGTCTGTGACGCAGGCTGCATTGATATGAGATCATTTTGTAAATAGCAGTTTTGAAACTATAGCATGTGATGCACTGATAAATATTATAGTGCAGATACCTATAGTCACAAATTTGATTTATTGACTCTAGACAAGAAGCAGAGTCGGCCTCCTGGGCCTGGCCTAGTCCAAGTTCGTAACTAAAGAGCTACACATATTTTATTATAAGAAACGTGTTTATAAGAAACTTAGTAGTAAGGCTGGAAATAATTTGAGAAACTGAAAATTTTCCGAGTATGGTTTCATTTTCAAAGTTTAGTCTAATTGTAGGCCTACTGTTCAAAGCCTTTTGCACATGCACACGAGCTAACTGTTAAATGAAGGTAGTTACACTTTTTTTTTTTATAAGAACCAGTAAATTTTTCCTGAGCCTCAGTGTTCTTAATTTTTTCATGATTTGAGCCTCAAAATGTTCTTAACCCTGTTCTTAGCTTAGAATAAAATTATTGATATAACTAAAATGATATTACTTTATGTATTACACTGCAAAGAGTGACATGATAAAAATGCATATTGTCTGCTAATTCAGTATATTTCAAGTCTAGTTACGCGTTAATAATAGTAGTTTTGTTTGGTTTCAAATTCTTTTATTAATTCAAAAATTAAATATTCATCAGCAAAAAAACTTGAGCCTCAAGATGTTCTTAATTTTTTCTTAACTTTTCAAAAATTTGAGCCTCGATGTTCTTATAAACTGTGTTCTTATAAAAAAAAAAGTGTAGTTGCAAGAAGTTTAAACATTTGAATAGAATTTGAATTTGATGTAACATAATTCAGCTTTTTGTGGCTTGATGGAATTTCATGTCTTGAAAAAAATTGAGAAACTTTTAGTAACTAACAGCTTTGGCTTGGTTTGGGGAAAAAAATGCGTGTAGGCCTAGGTCTAATTTATATACGAACCTGTCGAAGGTACAAAACCTTCAATATCACTATACGGAATTTCAAAACGGTTTTCAATGACACTGACGAGGCCTCCTAATCCACTGCCTCCAATCAACCCAATGATTGGGCTTACTCCGGCTTTTGCCTTCAAAGAATCAGCAATTGCTTCGATTTGCTCATAGCAATGTCTGGATAAAAAAGCAAACAGTAAGTTCTAAAATCTAAAATTCAATTGGAATTTCAATATATATCCAGAGATAAAGATTATAAGCAAATATACTTCAAGCTAAGCAAAGTTACATTACGAACTGTACATTTCAAATTAAACTACTAACCCCTTGTTCGCTGCCATCTTGAAAACCATCCAACTGAAAGAGCTCGGAGACGATTCGAATTTCAATCACACAATGATTGGCTTCCGTCGAGAAAACAAAATTTGCGCGCGAAAACTATCTCCGCGTGTCTTTTGGTAATTTTTGGCAACATTGACAAAACCTTTTTATGCTGGATTACTATAGATTCAAAATATGCTCCTTCTGTTTATGTCCATATATTAACAACCGTAATACATAGGTTTATATTAGAAGCCGTATGGTTGGCAGGCAGGAACGAAAGACATTTGGCATTGCTTTGCAGGAGAAAGACAGCAAGTAGTAGGTTTGTTTTGTACGTCTTTTTCTACTACTTTTTGAGCAGGAACATGTTTCCTGCTCCAGAGAAACTGCAAGTTTTGCATTATAAGTCATGTTCACTGTTGGAGCCCCTGAAAATGGGAATGTGGTAGGAGTTTATAAACTATGGATTGTTTTGGCTCAGTTATTCTGTTCCTCTCTGCATCTTTTCAGCCCCATCTTGACACTGTATCCCGTTAGAGGTCATTAGACAAAAAATACTACTCGATATTTATTGTTAATGTTACTCGTATCCGATTTAAAAATTTTATTAATATCCTTTATACAATATTTATTAACTACCTGTTCATTCAAAACATTGAAAAAATGATTTGCTCAACTAAACAGAGTTTATACTATGTGCAACTCATGTCATTTAATAATAATTAATAATAAATAAAACTATTTTGCAAAATATCTAATTGCAGCGTCATACAATTCATAGTCCATTCTAACCACTTTATAACTGCAACTTGTAAATGTGATGAGCTGAATCTAGAGGCATCTGTGCGTTTACTTCATATGTCTGGAAAAGAAATTAGTTGAATTAGCATACACCAAAATAAAAGTTTTGCAGCTATGACCTTGAATAATTGGCTTATATTAATATTTATGAAAAAGGTTTGAAACCTACTCATATCCTTAAGCTGCATCTAAAATGCCGCAGTTTAGTTTGTAACACAATGATATGTTAGCGTATGGATAGTCCTGATTAGAGAACCTATTTTCCCCTGAGAAAATGTATCATTATATGCATACACATATTTTTTTATCAGAAACCAAGCAAAGCCTGTAGTACTAAAACGTTTCTTAATTTTTACAAAATTTTAGTACCAAAAGTTTCTTAACGGTTTCTTAATAATCAAAACTTTTGGAGACATAAAAAACTTACCCAGCCCCCAAAAATTTGACCAAAATAGATTAGGCTACATTCAAATTCTATCAAATTTTTCAACTTCGTGGAACTACTCAGCTCATTTTAGGAATAAATAAGTCAATAAAGGAATTACGATTCCTCACTGTAACAAATCCAAAAACGTCACTACTGTAGCTGTAATCAAGTGTCTTTCCAGACATTGATGGAACTAATTGGCAATATGGGTAGTCAACTGTAATCACAATTAAAGACTTACAATCAGTGATATAGACTCTTTCTTTTTTATTCCTTGTTTTGATTGGTGAATAATACCATCCATAATTAAGAAGTAGGCCTTCATCTGTTTCTTTATTGCCAGTAGCAATCCAAAACGTTTGCTCTTGAGTTGTAGTTTCCCAACTTTCATTTGGAGGAATTTCATATTTTAATTCTCGTGCAGATTCAAGATTCACAACTTCGATATAAGCAGGTCTTGATGTTCGATTGATATATTTTACTGTCACAATTTTGCCAGAGCTTTTAGATTGGAGATCTGCTAATTTCTCTGGAAAGAGATAAAAAATACAATGATAAGGTTTGGAAAAATTGGTTATCTGTTAAGAGGGTGGTTTCTTATCAGTTTCACGAGTTTGATAGGAAGTGTTAGAAGGTTTTGATTTGCTTGTTATGACAACACGAAACTATATAGAATACAGTAAATAAGTATGTTTAAAAGTTTGAATGTTTCATAAAAAAGACTAATTTAATTTAAGCCATAGTTCTATTACATTGCCCAGGCAGTCTTGTACAGATTGTGTCAATGTATATTTGGAATTCTTGAAAGTTGCTTTATTCTTGATTTTTAAAATGATTCATTAAATATTTGTGATTTTGCTGTAAATATGTTACAACTGATACAGTTGACAATGAATGTTCCACCCATACAACTATAAATAAACTGGATCTAGCTTTAGGTGGTCGTTTGGAAGTGAGCTTCCTGATTGCCCCTCTGGATACCATCGTGAACATGTATATTGGTAAACTATACAGTCCTCTAATTAGGCGTAGGGGTCTAAAACTCAGACCAAATGTAGGGTCACTATTGATTCCATTGTGAGCCTGCATTTCTAGGAGACCTTGTAAGCAGACTAGTTTTATGAATAGAAGTCTTCCTGAACAGTCTGGACACTTTTAATCATTTTCAATTGTGTAACATACAATTTATGATTGCGTAATGTAGGCCTACAGTTATTGATCAAGCCCATTTTATAATAGTGGCTCATGTTTCAATACCTGGTGCTCTTCGAATCTCAGCAACAGTGTATTTTCCACCTTCAGCATTTGTGCCAGGATAGTATACCAAATTACTATTGATCATAAATGCGTGGTGTACTTTTTTATTTCTAGCGTTTGCAGCAATCCATGGATGAGATTCATATGTATCTATAATTTCATTACGTCCATCTGATATTTTGAAAGCCTTTTCACATTCACCAATATAATTAATCCAGTACATTTGAACCTCTTTGCCTGAGTGATTGACAAACTTAACTCTTACAGGTTTATCCGTTGTTAATGAGCGTAAACCAGCACGGACCTGGCCTTGGGGTTGTTCTTTCACAACAGGGTTTCTTGTTTTCACAAGATTACAAAGGTCTTCCACTTCCGATCCACTGTCAGTTGTACTCTGTAATTGAAGGAAATACAATGTTAGGGTCCACTCATTAGACTTTTCAACCACCAAAACAAAAATTAGAGAACAGAAATTGTAGCAATGTTTTCTGCAAATACAATATTTAGTTGAACTTTGAGGAAAGGCATTGAACAATGCGACAGCTAGTCGACATAGTCTACACTTTTAACTACCACATTTTTGTGTGTGCTTGTTTTGATCTTTGAACTATTGAAAATCAATGTTTTTAAAGCCTTGTAGCAGTGATGTCAGTAACCACGAGTATTTTTTATGTTTTATTAGTGGAATTTGATTATCTACATCTGAAAATATTGGATCACACCCACCTTTCCAGAATCTCTCATTGAATCACTGCTTTGTGCACCATTGCTCTTGTTGAAAGGAAGATTTGCCTCCTATATACGAGAGAATTAAATCTATTGTTTGAACACTTAAAACATTATATATACAACCCAATATATGTAAAATCAGTCCTTTGCAAAAATTTTATGATGACTTATCAGGTTTTCTGAATAAATCATGATGATGATGATGATGATGATGATGATAGACAATTAAATAAACAGTTGTAGAGGTAGGAATCATCTTAAAATGCGAAAGTTTTGTATAAGTTAAAGAACACTTCATATGTTTGCAACTCTATCTGTTTTTACAAACTTAATTTATTCTAGTATTGTATCAAACAGCTACTGATGTCAAAGTGAAATTTCAAAGTTTAGCTTGCATATGCTGTTTTTATCTTATCACAATAAGGGAAGGGTAAATAAGTAAAGTAACTGCTTTTGCAACTGATCTGCCTTCTACAATGAAAGAGGTCTCATCACGGATTGGTTTCAAAAGGTTGCTTGAGAAGTTTATGCAAAATTGATTTCATGTATTTAAAACTTTACTTCAACTTTTATGTAAATATTGAATTTTGGGAAAAGTTTCTTAACCAAACAGGTTCTGATTAAATGACGATGATGATGATGATGATGAATGCAGATTCATGTTATCGGTTAATTTTTTAAAGTACAATAACAATTACAGCATTTCATCATTGAATTGAGCCAAAGCAATGACAACATCAACATCAGAATCAATAACAACAAAAATCATCAACAGAGGCCTATTTTCAAAACATTTACTTTGTCCACAAACAATAAACCACACAATGGTTTATCTCCCGGTGTTTCTGAATGAGTTGAAAAGTTGTTATTGTAGAAGACAAGTGTGAACTATTTAACGCAGACAACAAAGGCTACAGAAAAGGTAACACATTGTCGCTGTTTTTTCTGTTTTGGCTAGGAACAGAAAACATCGCATTTTTATCAACACGGTGATACCAAAATACGTCTTGCGATGAAGCTGGAAAATATTGCACGTTTGCTTTTTAAATATACAAGCAATATAAACTGCCGGTATAGCACATTTTTATCGCGCTTTTGAGATTTGTCAAAACACCGTTAGACCGTATCGGCAGTCAAAAACAATTCTATTTAAGCGAAATAACTATTTGCTTTCGAATGAATATTAATGAGCTTGCCATCTGTGTAAATAATGCGGCTCTAAGAATACAAACATTGGACAAAACGAATGAAATACGAGGTAGCCATTCAGATAGATGTTGAAAATCATTAAAAACAATAGCGACATCGAATACCAAATACACAAAGCAAGAGCAGGTTAAGAATTCCCAACCAAGAAAGTCACAGTTATATTTCGCATGTACGATGCATTAGTAAAAAGAAAGGAAAGAAACTAGGCGAGATCACAGTTATTGACATAGCAAGAATAATAGAGACAACCCAGAAATTTACTTTACCGTGATTCCTGAATTAACGAACTCGTCTCTCCCGTTGTAATAATGTTCCATGGTGAATAGTTGTCGAGCTTTTGATTATCATCGATACTAAGAACATATCGACTTACTTTACAACTAGGTGGGTTTGTTTAGATAACAGTTAAACCGATCTTAACGCCTGATTACTTTTCGGTCGATCATTTTCTGATTAATTTGATCCCATTAAATTTAGCTGCTTTCTGCCAAAAGTTCTTCAAAATATGCCCACAGCTGAGATGTCAACGATTCAGACAACACAAAAACTATAGATGCTGTGAATTTGATGAACATATTTGCATAGTCAATAGCTTTATCAGAGTGTTTTTCATTCACATGATTTGAATATTCGCCCCGCAATGTGCGGACAGCAGGATATCTATGTTCGTCATGCATGATTACAACCCAATCAACAACAACATAAAGTTTATTTTTGAGAGATTGAACAAATTGTAAAATGTTACAAAAAAACAGCCCGCGTGAAAATCTTAAAATAGAACTTCACAGAAACTCATTCTAAAATTTATAACTAGTGAAGTCCGAGGCGAGGTCCATGTGACAATACTAGATTTATCTTGCTAAATGGATTTTATTCCATGAATATAAATTTAGATGAATAAAAAGAAAAATGCGGTAACTTGGAAACAGTTATCAAACTACATCATTACCTGTCGTTTAAGATTTCGGCTGTTATCTGTCACTGCGTCTGATGTTGATAGCGTTGTTAGTGTCATGATCTTTTATCTAATAAAAGCCAAAACCACATCGTGTTAAAATGTACATTTTTGAGTAATCAATAAATAACTGCTATAGCAAAATATCAATTGCGTCTGGCTGACTTTTAAACGAGACATTTCACAAAAATCACCTCATAAAATATACATTAACCAAACATTGTAAATGAGATTCAAATTATTTATTTAACATGATCATTACGCAAGATTTAATTGTCAACTTGCGGCCAAGGGTATTCTGTATTAAAGTGAGGTTGAGAACTGGAAAGCTTCAAACCAAAATCAAACGCCGGTACTGACTATATTTCTTCGTCAATAAAACTAAGAAAAACATTGAATTTACTTACGTCTTGTACATATGTTAAACTCCAAAAGTGCCA
>JANVCG010099879.1:0-32491 GCA_025505365.1 Haliclystus inabai
TAACCGCGTTGTCGTCATTCTTAGAAAGAGACTGGACGCTAAATGGAACTGCAGCGAGTTGAATTTAGTCTTTTCCAAGTATTTCTTGACATTTCAAATTCTGAGACACATATTTCTCCAGATCATCTTTCAATTTGTTACCTTCTTTCAAAGAGCCATTCCTAGCTGCCATTGTAGGAAATGAGAAATATTGTAGATATCAATATGCTTTGATTTTATAAAGAAAACTTCCAGTAATATTGGTCTCCACAAAATTAAAATCTTTTTTCGATACCTTATGCTTTACTGCAGTTTCCTCAGGTTAATGGAGGCGTATTAGCCAAAATGATATAGCAATGGGCATCAACAACAATGTACTCATGTGTTCCATTTGAAGGGCAATTTAATCGGCTTATAATGGCAAGGGTTTGTATACAATTCTGAACAGCTTAAGTTATCATGTAATTAGTTTCTGTTCTCAATTGATAGCTATTAGCTGTTAACCAAAGTTGAATGTGAAAACTAGTTTCAATTGACTAAGTTCAATCATTTTTGCAAATCATCAACTCTGCTAGTGTCAGCTCCTTTATCAAAACTTAACTTAACAAAGCTACTCACAGCAATAGAAAACCAAGATCAGGTTTGGAAACTGTACAAGGATGATTTCAACGGGGAAAAGTAATAATGGCAAAGCAGGAGATGATACTTCAGAGATTGAGTTCTTACATTACAAGAAGGGCTCAAAAGTACATGAGGATTGGACCATGCCCTTTTGTGCCTTATCCGTAAACTGAGTTTTCCATATCACTAATAAAAGAGGCATGTATATCATACTTCAAAATATTCAATGCACAATGTGACATATTAGCAGGCAACCTGGGACCGTCATGTACAGAAGTAAACAGCTCCCTGACATGAAAGTGATCCACGTTAGGTTCATAGAAGACGAAGATGAGGACAGTGATGAGGTGATGATCACATGGACAACAACGGTCATTCCAGAACCTTCTAGAGAGCCTCAATATGCAAAAAAAGACAGAGTCGGCCAATTGCAAAAAGGTTGTCTGCATTGGCAATGCTCGAAATGGGGAAAGCAGTGGAAAATGGAAATGAAATGCTGACATTCAAATATCGTAAATTTTTGGTGGAAAAGCAAGAATGTGAGACGAGAAGTAAATGTCACTTCGAAGTTGAGAAAAAGTCATTTGGAGAGGGAGGCTTCCGGAAAGCATTCAAGGCCACTTCAACTGATCTACCAGGGAACTGGGTGATAAAAAAGTACAAAGAGGACATTCATAAACAATTTCCAAAGGAAAAATAGTTTGAAAAAGAGAAATGAAAAAAATGTTCAACTGCATCTGGAGAAAATATGGAGAGATTCTCTCCTTCAATGATGTATCCTGGTCATTAATATTGAACATGATGAATACCTACAAAGAAGAGACAGATCAACAATTAAAAGCAGAGTGCTTTGCACATTTTTCATACCAAAACTCTTCAAATAAATTGATGGCAATAAATATTCGAGGGTGTGGCTGCAAATTGTTTTATCCTAAAATTACCTCTATGAAACAACTGGTTGATGATGAGTATTCGATTTCAATCTGTGATCTTGGCAAATCAGCAATTTGTCTAAATATAAAATATTTAGTAAAATGGACATTGAAATGTATATTGTTTCAAATCTGTGGCCGAAATGTCAATATTTTGGTAAAAAAACAGGGGAAAAATTTGTGGCCTTGATAGACCACCAGAGTTGTGCCACATAACTGGTAAAAAAAAGTCAAACCAGTTGCTCTTGAAAAAGTCTATGCCACCGCAGATGAGTCTAATGGCAAGGGCAAAGACTTAGCAAAATCATTAATTAATGAGTTGGGATTGCACTGTCAGTTGGAGTGCAATCGACTTTTGCAATTTCAAGGTCTTGTATTGACCAACACATCTGCAGACCATTTAAAAATGCAATCAAGAAAAGCATTGCGGAGCTGCCACAAACAAGTAAAGATTTTGCAGCAGAATTTGGGTGGCCTGTACAGTGGGACCTGGCACATCCCTTAGGCCTTGTCTTTAAAGATGTTCAGCAGCATAGTTTTATTAGTCATCTGGTAGGAAGAACAAATTTATTTCATTCATAGTTTGGCTATAGCAAGATGCATGCCTTTGCAAAAAACAATCAACAATCAACAATCAACAAGTTACTATCAAAATGCATTGATTTTGGGATATAATTCAATTGTGTCTGTGGACAAATACAAGGGGGGCAGGTTCCTGATCAGCAAAAGCCGATTTGCAGACATTGGTACCGATAAGTTCAAACAATGTGTTGTGTGGGTAATTGTTTCCATCAATTCTTCAAAATATTCTTCAAAAAGATATCACCAAAAACAACTGAGTTGGAAAACATCATTTTTAAGCCAGGTTGTTCCGTGAAGTGATATCTTTGTTGGCAATCAATCAATCACAATTCAATTTAAGCGATGTTTATGAAGCTGTGTTTGCTGACGACGAAAAGATCAGGGTTGTTCTTGAAGAGGATCAACCTATTTTGCCCTCTACAGTGATGCTGAATTACGCCGCTGTTGGCAGAGAGTTCTGTATCATATTTGACATTATGTACCAAAAGACTGGAACAGAAGCACCTGCTGAGACCCAACTATGGAATTGTTGAAATGCAAGAGATGGATGGCGGCCAAGATCTCAATAGTCTCATTTGTAGATCTCGAGTTGACAGTTGTTTCCCTGCTGTCATCCAATGTAGCAGGCCAATTACAGAAATTTCAAAATTGTATTTGAATGGATCTGCTCAATTTGGATTAAAAAACATAATGCCTGTATATCAAGACAGAAGATCTATTAAAAACAATAAAGAAATGTCTAAAGTAATCGAGAGACATGTTGAGGCCGAAGCATCATTTCTATTTTATAGTGTCAAACCATATTCTCATAAGTTGATGATTAGTAATCAACATACAGCATTCAGTTTGGTCTATTTACCTATTAATATTAATTATTTAGTAATTTTCTCAACAAAATTATTAGCTTTCTTACAGTATTGGGTAATGCCAATGGGTATAATTTTATGTTGGACTGATGCTCAATTACAAAGACAATTGTTAAGTTTCTGAATGTTTGCAATTTTACTTGAAGGATACTTAGATCATCATATAATTGGCCTTGTTCGTTAACCTTCGGCTACCCCTAGTTTGATGGCACTTGCCATTCGGCAACACATTCATAATCATGTTCATTTTGATTCACATGTATTCAATTAATAAACCACATCAAGGTTTTGACTGCAATAACTCGGGGGTTGCAAAAACATTGGGGAGAGTGCACAGCCATACAGTAATTGCATATGGCCGACAAAGGTATACAAAAGATTAATCATGCCTGATCACGCTCGTTGTGCATTATTGTGATAATGATGAAAGATATCCAAAAGAGAAGTTTTTTGCTTTCACAAATGGCCAAAGGATCCAGTTTTATCGGAGATTTGGCGTAAACAAGCCGTTAAAAGAAGGTTTGATAAATTCAATCCTGTCTCTGGCGTAACAGGTACTTTTGTTTGTTCAAATCCTTTTCCACTTGAAAAAGAACTCCAGATGACCAGTTAAAAGGTTTCCTCCAGTGTTTATGTCCGTTACGGAGCATTTACATGATAAATCACCAAAAAAGCCTCGACTAAATCCATGCAAAAGGTCTAGCCCTGTTCCTGCTTCACCAATATCATTAATAATAAGCGAAGATAACATTGAGAAACATCAACCTGTAGAAACAGTCTCCCTTCGATTTGAACAATTCACAAGAAAATGCCATGTTAAATTGTAATGTAGCTTACCTTCAACTGAAGCATTAAAATGCTTGTTTGAGAACCTTTTGCCAAAAGCCAATGGCATGCAATATTGGAGAGAAACAAACCAGACAACACGAGAGGCAGCCACCAAGATGATGGTACTCAAGAGTTTGCTGGACCAAACCAAGCAAGGAGATGGCCATCAAGAGAATTAAGCTTCAAAGCAGAAGTTCTTGTTGGTGCTAATGACATTGAGACTGGCTCTGTTCATTGATGACTTGGGATTCAGATTCAAGATATCTACAGGCGCTACGTCTAGTATTTTCGTAACTTGGATAAAGCTGTGTGCAAGAGAACTATCAGTCCTAATTACATGACCAAGTAGAGGTCAAATTCAGAGCCATCTACCTAGCTTGTTATAAAATGACAGCGATTATGAGTCTAATAAGTAAGAATTTATTATTCAAAGCCATCTACCTAGCTGTTTCCAAAACTATACCCCAAAATGAGATGCATAGTTGACTGCTTTGAATGCTTTACAAAAACGCCTAGTGGTTTGGATCTTACTGCAACAGCGTGAAGTGAGTATAAACACCACTACACATTCAAAGTTTTAGCTGCTATCACACCAAACGGGACAATCTCCTATGCATCACCAGCTTACAGCGGTAGAGCCCGCGATATTTGATTGTTGCAATTGTGAATTTCTTAATTATAATGAAACTTATGATGAGGTAATGGCAGACAGAAGGTTCAAGATTCGTGATGAGATGATGATTAGAATGGTCACTCTTTGCATTCCTCCTAGCAAAGCTGTTGCTATGCAAATGCTTCCTTCGGATGTTAAAAAAACTTCAAGTATTGCTAATGTGCGCATTTACATGGAATAAGCTACTAGAATAATTAAAGTGTTCCAAATTTTTAAACGGGAGCTTCACATGAATTTATCACCTGTTGCTGATGATATAGTTAAATTTTGCTGTTGTTTGTGTAATTTATTGCCAGATTTGTTTAAGCATAGTCATAAGAAGAGATACGGGATAAGATGAGAGATAGTCTGGAAACGGACAATAGCCCATTGTTAAATGTCTTTGTTGAGATATTTGATTAGTGCTCATTCCTCTAAATGCATCATTTTTATTGCTACAATGGCAGTTTGTTGAATTGCACGTGAATACTACGATTAAGAAACAAATTTACAACACGTTAGCTATTTTAGTTTAGAGGCAACTAACTCAGTTTTGAAATTCTATGGTATAGTTCTTTATCTTTGACTACAATTTGCTTACCTAACATTTTATAAAACTATGTAATCATGAACTGTTCAAACGGCCAAATATCATCTGTTTGCACAAATATTTATTGAAATTCGCCATAATTTATTCAAATATCATCACATTTTAACCATTTCCTAGCCTGCACCCTTTGATGAGATACAAACTATGAGATCAAATAAAGCATTACGCCAGAAGTAAACCGCTCAATATTTTCTGTCCTGTCTCAAGGCCGAAGAAATACAAAGGCATTTCTCTATTTGAAGTACGAACAGGCAAAATCTAGACAAACCATGGAGAGAGAAATTGATGTCAATTATTACTAAAGACAGAGATAAGGATTTTTCATTGAAAGCTCAAATTAAAAACAGCCTTAAGCTCTCAGTAAAAAATATTACTTTATCTAAACTGCTGAAGGCATTATCTGTGCTTAAAGTGTGTTTTGGGTTGGACAATCAGTTTATTGATAATGGTAATGAGCATACTGCTCCATCAAACAAAATTTTACCGACCACCTAACTTGCCTTCTTCTCATCCTCAAAGCCTAGAAAAATGTGACCATTGTGTGAATGCTGAATCAAAAGAGAGAACTCCTTTAAAAAGAAAAAGGGACAACTTGAATATTCCAGACAAGTCAAAAGCCCCGGTATCAGCAACTGCTCCAGAACGTGCAAAATTAACCTCGCAAAATATTTCCTTAAAATCCAAAAAGAACTAGAATTAAAATCCATTACAGTCAATTCAGCACTAAGCAATGATTTTATAGATATCATAGAAAAGGCTGATACTGAACAGAAATTGCCATTCATAAAAATGTTTTCGGAAGAACAGCAACAATACATTTCCTCATCAAAAAAAATGTCAGATATCATTCAATGATAATCCATTATTGTTCGCGGTTAGCGACTAAGTCACTAGCTTTATGTGGCAAAATTCGTTACAATGAAAAAGGCAATAGCGAATTTCTCATTTTGCCAAGTCATAGACGCCTTAAAGACTGTAAAAAGTATGTACGGTCCAATCAAAGATTTGATAAAACTATTATAGAGGAGCTCTGCAAAATTATTTCAAATTTTCAAGTAATTGAGAAATGTGTCATTTTATTAACGGATGAGATGAAGATAAGAGAAAGCCTTGTCTTTGACAAACACGCTGGGGATCTTCGGTTTTGTAGATTTGAAAGATGTCGAGTTAAAATATGCTACTTTACAGAAATGAAATTGCCTTCCACGTTCTAGTTTTTCTGGTTAGAAGCATAGTCAACCCATTGAAATTTTCACTGGCAAATTTTCTACAACAAATGCTAAGGCTATACAGCTGTTTGGTAAGCATTTGGTAAATGAGAAATGATAGCCTTAGTATGACAGGGCACTCGCCTCAATGCTTTTGCACTCCCTGAGACGTGGCAGTCAAAACCTTGAAGCGGTTTATTCAATAATTCATTGAATTGAAAAATCATCAAATTACATGAATTTTTGAAGCAATTCTACCAAGTGAAAGAAAATTACACATAATTTCATTTCATAGTTTCTCCTCATTCTAAATTTAAAGAGAAGTAAAAAAGTAGAGGAGAGTAGAACAAAACATTCAATGTTACTGGTACCATAATCTTCATTCAAAATTCAAATCGTAATTTCCAGGATTTCTTACTTTACTTTAAAGCAAGCAACACCACCTTCTAGTTATAGTTAACATGACTCATGATTCATGACAAATAGCTTAAAAGTATTGGAGTAAGTCAAGCTCACGATCGCTGAACAATTGTCCAGGATGGCCAAGTGAAAACAAAGAAAGGAAGATAAAGTGTATACACTGTATATTCTATTTACTGCATCTTGATCTTTGCATCTATCGTATAGTTGATTCAGAGTCTGAATCTCCGTAAAATCTCACGAAGAGCAAGTTTTGTTTGACATCGTTTTGTTTTGCTGCTGAACTCAAATCTTTCTTTCAAACCAAATTTTCATCAACAATAAAAATAATAAAAAATGGTTAACACATGCGCAAAAATGTTGGCAAGATTTTTATCAGCCATGCTCGATCACCCACCCACCCTCTTCAATGTTTGAGGGACTCTATCTCCATTCTCCACCTTATAATTTAAGAAGGTTTATATCATCCCTTTCATTGTACCCACTTGTTTGCATCAGTTTTGTATTCACTAGTTTTTCCGCTAGCTGTCAGTGTGACGGTGCTTGGTTTGTGTGGGGGAGACAGGTTACAACACAGTTAATTAAGCTACCTCACACCTACACAATGATGAACTCCCACCTACCAAGCAACAATCTTAAAACCTTACCAATGGTGAGGGGTTTACCTAATAATTGCGCATCTCAACTTGAAAAATTACATTAGCTGAGCACTTTTCAAACTTTACAGTCTAGCATTACATAACTTGTAAGTCTGATTATTATTGATGATACGCTTTCCAAGCCTGTTATTTTTTGATATTTTATAAATTCATTTATTAGTAGGCCTAAATGGGAAGAATAGAGCTTATCCAAAATCATTTAATGTCATCAGCTACGTTCATGAAATTAACTGAGAGATCTAAATAGTTCAACTACAGATAGCTTTTATACTCACCAAGTAATTTATTGTAGTAAATATCAATTGGAATATCTTCCTCTCTCATTTGTCCTGGCATCACGTTTTGTATTTGTTGTTAATAGAAGTAGGTAATATAAAACTATAAATAAATATTATATATTTCTTTCTGAATATTGAAAATTGATAAGTATGTATTTATATTGAGTAATAAGGAATAATAAATAACAATTTTGTTGCTTTTTGATTACTTTGCTGATTTGCTTCCTCTGATCTTGGTTTTGCTACGTCTTTCAGTAGCCTCGTATTAAGCCCACTATCGACGCGTTCGCTAGCCTCATACCGCAGACCGCATATTTCCGTTTCACAATGCTAGCAAAATGTCTAGCTATTGCGGGGTAACAGGTGCCGGACTGGTCATTGATTATTTTTCTGGTCAAATGCTACTGGCCAGGACTTTCATTGAATGCATTGTACTAATTACCAGAGGTACCAAGCGTAATTGAAGTCTCTACACCATAGTGCATGGTGCATGATAAGGTTGAATGTCATCTAGTTGGCTGAAATGTTACGGAGATTGGAAAACTCTGCAGTGAGCGTAGCTAGAACATGGTCAAAGTTGCGTCACTTCAAGCAGCGCCACGAAAGCTGCACATCTACCTCTGCGATTGCTTTGAGGTTTCAGAAAGAATCAAAACGTTACACTTCGAATGTCAAAGCCACTAACAATAACATAAATAGTGATGCATTTTTATTGACCAAAGGAGATATAACCGCATTAGCAAATGACATAGAAAAGGTTAGTTCAAGTCATGACTGTGTTTGGGACAAAATGACTAGGCCTAAGGGCCTACATAGTGGCTACTGGCTAGTCTTTCTCCGTTTTGGGGGTAGGCCTGCCTACTTAGACTCATTTCAAATGGAATTGAAAATAATGTAACCATGATAGGGCATTGTTACAAAAAGCCCACAAGAACTCCCTTAAAAAGCCAAATGGCCTGAAGCTGAAGATGCTTCAGTTTGAACCAAACTCTTGATCCTTAGAAATGTGAGGGAAATTATCGAGATTCTGTGGCACAAACATAGTGTCTATAGCATGCGTACTGTGTTCACCTACCGGATATTCATCGTTATTTCTTACCTCCGTGTCTGCAGCTTTCTTCTATCGCACCGTTTTCAATTCCATTGTTCTTAACTTTTTAGAATCTTGATCCAAGCTCACTGCTTGATGACCTCAACTTTTGCAACCTTGGATGCAGAGCAATATATTTGTAGAGTTTGTACCATTCAACATTTCAGATAGAATATAAATGCAAACATAAAATCAGGGGGAGTTTTGTTGTCAAGTAACAACTTTAACAGACATCATCAACAACAGTATACTGCAGTAATTTTGCAAACTAAATAATTATTTAAAAATCAATGAGTAATACCATATGGTAGCTTTTCAAAGAAGACACATGTACAACATATGTGTTTAGATTCTACTATACATGTTTTCAAGGTAGAATATCAACATATGAATAAATACAAATGAGAACATTTAGATGTGTGGAAAAATAGTCCATCAACTACAGTGAAGTTGTAGTCAACTCCAGACTTAAAGCTGACTTCAGCAGCTATTAATTTGCAAAACCAAACAATTGTTGAAAACAAGTGGATAATTGTAGCTTTCAAACTGCGATTTGGATCTAATTTATGTCTCTTTGGTAGCCTATTTCCGTAAAGCTAAACGAGGCTCTTCTTTAAAAATCTGAAGCTCTCCAATTTCAAATGCAACAAATACGTACAACAAGGACGACAAACCAAATGTGGGAAGCTAAGTCGCCGTCTGTAGCTGATATAGAATGCCTTCATAACAGCAATGCGTTGATAAAGAAAAAACAACGCCGCAGTCACAGAGGGGAGAAATAATGGTGAATACTCGGTAAAAGAACGCAGCACGCACACTGCTAGAAAGTTTTTTATCTCAATTCTCAACTTTTTCTGATAGGAACTTTATACACCAATATTACCTCTCCATCAAAGTGCAAAGTACTACTTTGATGGACATGGCAAATCATTAAGACCTGTTACCATTATAACCATGGCTAAAGCATGTAATCTATTAGAAAAAGAAAATGCACAAGTAAAGTAAGTTTGATGTCTACAGGGCCTGTTGAGGCCTACAATTTCTTATCATGCACAATTCTAAATTTGTTTTCATAACATTCTCAATTTTTAAATATTGAATCACATACATACCTGTACCACAAAGTTACTTGAAATAATGGCTCACTTCTCAGATATCCTTCTACTACAAAATATCAAAAGCTCTGGTTTCTACAGCAGTATCAAATTTGCAGTAATAGCAATGATGGTATGCCTAGCTTGTAACTCATTATCACTAGCTATGCACAATACCCATCAGAGGTGTACTGAGTCAGATTTATTAGACTCTGACTTTGAAAAAACTCCTGCAAGCTGAATTTGACTTCTACTCTGTCTCTTAAAATCAAGCGATCAATCTCTGAATCCTGATCTGAATGAATTGCATCAACGCCTGTCTAAATCCGGAAAATGCCAATAAATGACGCCTTAATTCAGTTATATTGCGAACAAAAACTCCGGCTCTTACCCCTCTCTCCATTTCAAAACGCAAAACCTCCAATCAGGTGCCCATAGAAATTTGAAAATCTTGTTGGTGTTTAAGTTTCTGGCTCCAGTCCTGCTCCTGTACACCTCTGATGCCCATAGATTCAAAGAAATGATCAGAATCACAATAATGTTCGAGGCATTTTGTGTCTCAACACGCTGTAATTAATATGTTGCTGTTCGAAACACTCAATCTCTAGATTGTAGTAAAATTTGATTTTCCATTAAAGTTCATGCCAAGTTGATCAGTGGAAGTTTTGATCATAATATTGTGAAGAGTGATCTATCGTAAAGCTGATCCATCAAATATTTGAAAATTATTCTGAAAACAGCATACCAATACAGCATGAAACCTCCTAAAAATTGCATATCAATTGTTCATTTGTAGTGATGTATTTACTTTACAAAGACGTGTTGCAATGATTGCTGAGATGATACACACTGCCAGCTTAATGCATGATGATGTTATTGACGAAGCACATTTAAGGCGTGGGAAACCATCAATGAATCAAGTCTTTTCAGATAAACATACCATTTTAACTGGAGATTATATTTTATCGAAAGCATCAATTGCACTTGCAAGAATAGGAGATTGTCGTGTTGTAGAACTCATAGCGTGTATTATTGGAGATTTAGTTGAGGGTGAGTTATTATTTTTCATTTTATTGGATCTCCAGCTTTAAAGTCTAAGAATATGGTCAAGTCTGTGAGAGCCTATACTATTCTAACATACTTCAATTAACACTATAATGATTGTCTGCTGAACTTTAATTCAAGAACCTCAATTACTCCCATCATTTAGGTAGTAAAGAAAATTGCCAACCATTGAGCAAGCAAGAATAACTAATCTTTTAAGAACTTTTTTTCTTCCAATACTTTTATATGTTTGTCTTGAAAAATGGGAAAACAAAAACTGCAAATACTTTCCAAGTTAAAATTGCTTACCCAGATTCTCGCTACTACAACAATATATGAATACCGTGATACTATGATTGCTGTATCTTCTCCTTGTTCTACTTGAAGGTTATAGTTTACATTGTGAGAAGTAATCTGAATTTGTCAATGTATTTATGTTAACAGGTGAATTGATGCAGTTAGTATCAAAAGAAGATCCAGATGAACGATTCAGACACTACATCGACAAAACATTTAAAAAGACAGCTAGTCTACTAGCATATAGCTGTGAAGCGGTAAGTTGTGGCTGATCAAAGTTGACTCATTTGTTTTATAAGATAATTCAAACCAGTTTTGCATTTGGCATACCAGTTGATTGAAACCAAATTATTTCCAGGTATTGAATTTGCTGACAAAATTGAAATGTTTCTAAAAAAATTCAAAATGGTTTCAAGCTTTTGATTCACTGCTTAGTAGATTGAATTGAAAGATTTGCACCTAAGATCTTGGCACATTGATACCCTGATTTAGTATTAGGGCTCTGTAAACGTATAATATTTTACCATCTCATCAGTCATTTCATCTACTTCTGTAATTAACAACAACAATAGTGTAGTGAGCAGGCTAATCATAACTCACATCTAGTCATATCACTCATACAGTGTATCCCACTTGATTGCAATGCGGATTTGTAGCTAAACTAACAATTCTAAGACCAAGTCCAAGTTAAGCAATTGGCATTCACCAAATAAAGTATTTGAGCTCAATTATATGAATTATAGCATTTTTCTCAACAGCATCAGACCTTCAATTATCATTATTACAAGCTGTGTGAAAATCCCCTTGAAAATGTAGGATTTAAGTCATTTTAGAAATGCAATTTTATGAGTGTGTGCTTTTAAAAACATATGCATTGTTCTTTTTCACTATTTTGGTTTTAACCACATTTCAAAGTTGAAGTTATCGAAGATTGTTTAGGCCTACTGTAGAGGAATGAACAAAATCAATCGAGTTTCAAAATTTATTTGCTCAAACTAACATGAAAATACAAACCATTATTATCAAACTGAAAGCACTGAATTAGAACAGATCGCTATTTACACTTCTTACTGTACTCAACAATGTTAAAGCAAAAAATACACGAGGTATGAAGTTAGCTCAAAATTACGTATATCATTAGTGCTTTGTAAAGCTTTAAAGTAATTCTACCTGAAAAGATCCACTTGCAGGATATTACGATCTTCATTTTTCATAGATAATTTTGTTTGTTTTTCACAGGTGGCACATCTTTCTGGATGCAATCAAGATCTCCAAAAGAAAGCTTTTAAATATGGCAGGAATCTTGGTATTGCTTTCCAGGTAAATTTACACAATTGCTTGTGTCCTGGTTTACATCAGGGTGAATACTGGTATTGTATATGCAGCCAAAGCTAAAGTTCCTAAACCATACATAACCCCCAGGTTAACGCGATGTAATCCACAAAACTTGGCAATGAAAATTCATTATGTGTATATTGTCATTTGCATCGAATGCAGCAAATCATTCGATTGCAAACTACTTCAATCTAATCAATACTCTTTTCGTATGTTCCCTTCAATGTGCAAGCAAATTGTGATAGAAAATATACTTTGACTGTTTTATCTTTTTACTCTCTGTCAACAGCTTATTGATGATGCTCTAGATTTCTCTTCAACTGCAACAAAACTTGGAAAACCAGTTGCATCAGACCTACGATATGGTCTTGCAACAGCTCCAGTACTATTTGCATCTGAAGAGGTATGTGCTTTTGAGAGAAATGATTTTTATTTCATTTCAATGGGTCAAGGTTATTCACAAAAACGTTTCACAATTCACGTTTATGTATTTGCTTTTCTGCTATTGCAGCTTTGACAATGCTCATAGCTTCAATATCAATTTTGAAAGACTACAACTAGCGAGTATGTCTAGCTGATAAACACAATTTGAAAAAACTGTAGTTTTGCAATTTTGAGTGTTCTATCCAATCATTACTCAGTTCCATTCGAATGACTCCCCTTGAATTCATCCCCTAAACCTTAAAACTTTTTGGCACCCCGTTTGCAACATGCATTGATCCAGTCAACGTGTTATATCGTTTGTATTTCAGTTCCCAGAATTGAATGAGATGATTGCAAGAAGATTTCAGAAAGCAGAAGATGTTGATGTTGCTCTTTCTTTAATCAATAAGGTGTGCTTGCGCAATTCAGATTCAAGTTAATATTTTGAAATAATTTTGCAAAACGTTGATTATTTTATAAATAATGAAATCACTGCCTGTCTGTCTGTGAATACAAGATTATTTACAGTGGTCCAAGGTAAAATCTTAGCAAGGAAAAGTTACAGTTCCAGGTCAACCCATAGAAAATCAGCTAGATTCTAATCAATGTCCCAAGTTTTTACTAAATCGATATGTTGAAAGCTACTGGATAAACTAATAGCCAGTGCGCTATTGGGACTGAATAATTTGTCCTGAAAGATGTCATCATATTACAACTCTTCATGTTAAGCAGTAGATGAGGAATATTTCTTCAAGCTTTTCCGCAACATTACACATAGTTTCCAGGTTGCATGTTTGGCAAGCCTTGTGGCTGCCAATTTCAAGTTACTTGGCTTTGGAAGTAACCAAATTACTTTGAACTTTCTTGGAAAAGTAAGAATGCCTGTTTCAATCTTGTGCGTGTAACCAAGTCAGTCCTGCTGCACATATTTGCATTACAATATTTGAAAAAGCACCTAATATCGCCTTGACGTTTCTGAAGAGTCTAAGGAACCACTAGAGGCTTTTGAAGAAATCTTGAAACAGATTCAAAATCAAACTGGATTTAATGAAATGACTTAAATCACTTTGATTTCAACTGCTGTCACCTCCAAATCAAGTAGTGTTGCTATTTTTTGCATTGACGACAATATAAGCAAGTTATCTTTATTTGACTCACAATAGATTTGTTGATTATTTTTTGTAGAGTCAAGGTGTGAAAAGAACAATCCTGTTAGCTGAAGATTATGTAAATTCTGCCACAGAAGCATTGGACGATTTTGCAAGTACACCGGTTCATCCAGCACTAGTTCAATTAGCAAAATTTGTTGTTTCTAGAGACCATTAAAATGATTTATTTTTTCAACGTCACACATATTTGTAAATACTTACAGGCATTAAATTATGTGAATATTGACCTGTAAAATTCACCTAGCCCGTATTCTCATTAAATCCTTTTTTACAGTTATATACTGAAATACATTTTTATTTCTTGGCCAAACCATACATTAGTTTGTCGAAGTGTATATATCGTCAAAAATGGTATTTCACCAGTAGATGGAACTCTTTTTGATTTGTACATGATTTTACATCACTTTCCAACTCCCTACTTTTGCCCAGTCAAAATTTACATAAAAGTTGACGATTTGGGCTTTTCATGTTTCAAATTTTCACAAGTGGGTGGAACACGAATTTGAAAAAGTGAAAGGGTTTTGACCGGGGAAAGGTGAAAAAATATTTTGTTTAAAAATTTTCGTTTCTTAGCTAATGATTCCTAGAAACGTATTGCTTTTTCTAATTGACACCCAGATATCAATTTTTTACATTTTAGGTCACTTAATGATCTTTTTTTTAGTTTTGACTTTTTCTTTTGGTGATACTGGCAATCAAAGATTTAAAAAGTAGTTTTTTAGGAAATTTCAGAAACCAACACTTAAGCGCTAATCTGAGGTGGTGTGAGCAATTTCGCTCTAGTATTTGTAAAAGCATGTCATCACCTCAGATTATCGCACAATTGGTGGTCTTGTTAAATTCCCGAAAAAAATATTTCGATCTTTGAATCGTGATATTTAATGATTCAATTTTTTTAATGAATCTGGAATCAACTGAAAACTACAAAAATCATCCATTGAGTTTAGTTTGACATAATATTTCCAGTCAAAACTTTCATTTTAAAAATGTTACGCTCCTCCCACTATGCAACAAAATTTAGATTTCAACATCAAATTTGACCAGGAAGGAGTCATACAGTTGGAAAATGATATAATGTCATTTACGGATAGAAATTCAGTTCTATCTACTGGTGAAAGAAGTATCATTTTGGTGATATACAGTGTATATATTGTACGTAATGCTCCTTGCCTCACCCTCATGTGGATTTTAACAGAAGTACGTTAATGGGACTTAGCAGCAGTACCAGATATCAGGTCATATTAAAATGCCCATACAATAGCAAGACCAAAAATGCTGTTACAATTCAAGGTACTATCAGAAGTGATGTTGTAAAATCCTCCCTGTCATATTTTTATTTGAATATTGTAACTATAAAATGCCACATTTTTAGCTATAAAATAGCTTCATTCTTAAATCAAACTCCCAATTTCTTTTTTCTCAAAGTTACTGTATTCCTCAGTACTTGCTGCCTTTAAACAAGTAATAAGTAATCCACTTTTGCTGAATTTGAAGTTTAATAGTCTAATGATATACAGTACATTAGAATATTAACAGAGCCCTATTCCGATTGGCAAAACAACACACTGTTATTATTTACAGTAAAGCAAAACGAAAAAATGTAGCAATAGAAGAAGTCAAAATTGTATTAGTCGAGAAAGTAGTTGAACTCAAATCAAACAATAGCAAAAAAATTGGAAACAACATAAATTGTTGTACAATCCTGACGATACCATCATTTCAATTTCAAAATGAAGCCGTTTAAAAGCAGCTATTCAAATGATAAATTATTTACAATTTATTTATTATAATTATCGGCCGGTAAAATTTTGAACTGGGCAATACAATCCATAATCCATGTATTATTCACAGTAGCCATCAGAGGCGTTAAAACAGGATTTGGTGGAGAAGTAGATTTAGAGTCAAATAAAGTAAATTGTGTACACAATGAGTTTGCATCATCGGCGTGATATGCTACAGGTAATGGTGCATCAGTTTGTTGCTGTGGCCGTGTTCTCGTGCTGACAAGCCGTGACGATGAACCTTTGAGTAATGGATGTTCTGTAGCGTTTGGTTGAGTATGTAGGATTGTACCACCACCAAGTTGAATAAGATGTTGTAGATCGTCTTTAGAAGGAGCAGGTTGTTTGAATTCACCATACAAAAAGAATGAACAACCAGAAAGTAATGGAGGGTTCTGTTGAAAATCAAAAATCAAATTCAGTCGTCAATCGATCTAGCCTGCGTGCAGACAGACTTTTCCTCTTCGTATAGTCCGTCTGCACATTGGCCAGCAAAATCGTGTTCCGATTGTTTGTACTGATTTTCTACTAAATTAGAATCTGTTAAGTGTGGTTTCCGGTAATTAATCCAATTCACATTGTTTTGACGATTTGAGACTAGCTGCGCTGTTTTGTTCTCACATTCTATTAGCCAATCACAACGCACTACCAAAAATCTGGTAGTGGAAAGAACAATTTGAACACGATTTTGCTGGCCAATGCGCAGACGGACTATACGATTATACAAAGAAGAAAAGTTTGTCTGCACGCAGGCTACAATCCATCCTATTTTCAAAAAACATAAATTGTAATGAAAGTAAAGCATCAAGTTGGGAATAAATTGGTTCTTTTTGTTAGTCAGGCACAGGCTAGACAATTTCTATTTGGAGATCAGATAAATGCATGTGGTATTTTGCTACAGCAGAATCACTCATTGTACCTTATTTTTATAATTTTTCATTGATTTGAGAGGAATTCCTTTGTCGTCTTTAGTTCCGTCCACAACATATTCATCCTCAAGTACCCACGCATTCTCCCTGATACAATTTTGTATCCCTAAATTAATCAGAAAGAAAATTATCAATAGCAAATAAAACTGAAAAAACTAGGATTTCCAACCAAATGACTGTAATAACAATTCATAGGCAATTTACATAGCTTATAATAATACAGTAGTAGATTTATGATCAGAGAATTATGATATTTAACTTTGTTTACATGTGTATTTGGTATGAATTTGAACTTGACTTAACCAAATCTGTTTCCATGGTAATGTTTGAGGAAAAAGTTTGTTGAGACTTTGTGATTTTGAAGAGCTATTTTATTACAATTTTTGTGCAAAAGTTTTTTTAATGTTTATACGGATTTTGTACGCGTTTCAATCGTTTTCATACATTTTTTTATTACTTATCAATGTTGCATATGCTTGAACAGTTATTCAGCAGCGGAAACAAATCTGTAAGTTCCCATGAATACAGATAACGTGCTGGCTTGAACAAGGAATCCAACAGCAACATTGTTTAATTACTTATCGAAAATGGCTAGGGGAATCCCCAAGGTGAGGAATCATCAATTATCTTGCATTGATTTGACTCTAGGTTTCTGACTAGATTCAATACAAATCTGCCAACTGTGATTTACTTACATTTGAAATTAACTATCCATTTTCCGGTCAAAACAGCCTTGAGATACTTCAGAGTTCTTGGACAGCAGTTTGACGAATTAACACCAGATATGATGTGTGTTACTATAAAATGACAAAACGAAGGAGATTAAAAAGAAAAGAGGTACAGATATATATTGTGAGAATGTTGTTTATTTTGAACCTGTTCTTAACTCACCTTCTACATTAAAGTTGTCTTGAACAATTGCATTCAAATTGTTGGCACACTCTTGTACTAGTTTCTATAGAAAAAATTGACAAAAGTATGTGGAAGGTGTGTGGAAGGAAATCTACTGCTTTGTCTAACGCTGGTTGTATATCATTAAATAGTGATTTTGGAGATCTATTATATGTAGAGTACTTGAAGAAATTGAAATTAACTGTTGAACAGTTCCCTTGAATGGTTTATGTGAACAATATTCGAGTTGAAAGTTACTTTCATTTTGAATACCTTTTCTGTTTGTGATAATCCAGTTGTTAACAGAACGTACTGTTTGCCAGGATTACTCAGGACCTATAAAAGAAAAAGAAAAATCAATAAGCTTACTTGACATACACTCCCCTGTTTTTTATAGCTTATGAATTGCTTATGACGACATGCACAAAGATCATCAATAATAAGTCAAATCTGATAATAAAATAACCATCATGTCTAAAATTCTTACTTATTTCACTGTTGTCATAAATTTTATACAAAAATCAGGGCTTCAAATAAATTTTTCAACTATCATCGATTTACATAACAATCTTTTGGTATAATTGTATGCAGAAGTTATGATACAGATTTAAATTCTATTTAGGATCAAATTGCTTAGAACTGCCATTTTAAAAAGGAAGATTGCTAGAAGAGTGAACATAACATAAGCGCATTCTGATTGTTTTTTAAAATCCACCAATTTAAATAAATTAAGGATAGAATAATGACACCTCTTACTACTTGAACAGTTGAAAATGTTTTTATCCTTCCCTGTTTGCAATCATGTTTTATTGACATGACCGATTTTCTTTCAAATGCCGTAATGTTGGTTTGATTAAGTTCTATTGGCTTCTCAAATGATTGTAGCTTACCGGCCTAGGCTACTTAATTAACCTTTTCACTCTCGGTTAATAAATCATAATAGCTTTACAGCCGAAAATGTGAAAGACAGTGCTCAAAGTTCGAATATTACAATTCATACCGTGGGTCTTTCATCTACTGTTTCTTCTTCATTTCCTTTAGCATTAGCAAACAACACTTTCATCTGATCAGTTACAGCATAATCAATAGGTTTCAATCCATTTGTGTTTCTATGTCAAAGAAATATGTTAATAACGAAATGTTGTTTAACTAGTAACAAATGCCTTAATCTTGTATTGGTAGATCTAAGATTGAACTTACACAGCGTTTAAGGGAGCATAATGATCTAAAAGAAACTTAGCCACTTCGTATTGATTATTCGCCACGGCATCATGCAAAGGTGTATCATTTTCAAAACCTTGAATACCAATGTGGGCACCGTTTTCTAGTAATTCTCTTGCAATTTCGAGGTGGCCATGGTTACATGCTTCATGCTGTTTAATCAGGAAGAAAAAACAATTTACTTCTGCAAGATTATTCATATAATGTGAGATAATTCAACAAAATACAAACTCAACAATTGATGAGCTGGACTTTTTTAGTGAAAGCGGAACATGTGAGAAAATCGTGATGAAAACTGACGACTCCATTTAGGCTTAAGTTAGACCTTTGTATAAACTCAAGCTGTAGGATGTGGGAATTTTGGCTATTATGGAAGTTGTCGCTGGTCAAATTCAATAGAAATGTACTTCTCACAGCTATATGAATCAACCTTTCAGACAGCTGGCTGTGGCTATTCTGTAGGGTAACCTTTATGTACAGGTTTCACTTTACAAATGAGCATGAATAGGATTTAAAGGACAATAAGCGTAATACATTAGATAAGTCAATGAGGTAGTCATGAGATAAATTTACCAATGGAGTCCATCTTGCATTGTCACTTGCATTTGGATCTGCCCCACATTGCAGCAATTTTTTACATTCAGCGAGATCACCCTGAAAGTTAAACCAAAATAAAAAGAAATAGAAAGTCAGTTAAAATGGTAAGGGAGTCACAGAAGTGAAGATATTTGTTCCTTTTTATTAGGTATATACAGTAATAATTAATATTTATTCCATAGTTACTGGTCAGGTGATAATTATTTTTTGACTATACAAAATGAAGCAGCTTCTTTATTGGAGCCTTTGAAACCAAAGAGGTACGTGATCAGTCTTTTAAACTCCTACTCCCTAAAACTACTGCAATCAGGATTTGATTCCAACTCTAAAAGACTCGACAATATTACTCCAACTCTGACTCTTGATCAGAATTATTCCGCTGACTTGTGTTTAAAATCTGAAAAAGTGCAAGAATTAAGCCTCAACTCAGTTATTACATTATCATTTATATCATTTGTAAAAGAAAATTCCAATCTAGCCTGCTCGCAGACTCTTTTGAAAATCAAACTCAATGAAACAGTAGATTCTGCTAAACAGCCGCAAAAAGCTTATTTTGACAAATTCAAGGGGGGCGTTGAAATGTGAGAAAAAATTGTATTTCTACTAGCTTGCGATTCTACCTCAAGGTTACCTGGCGATAAATCACAGCCCAGGAAAGATAATCGGAAGACAATAGCTTGAGTTGGAGTTTTAGTATGGCTCATGTACACATCTGATGAAGGGATGCATGTCTACAGTTTGCCAATCGCTACATTTCTCAGATGTGTACTGGCAGAACATCAATAATATGGCGCTTCAATATATCAGCATGTATGCAAGTACTGTAGGCCTATCATCAATATTAATATATTATCTTCAATTGGTTATATCCTGGACTCTGCAAATAAAACGTTGTCATATTTTATAATGCATTGTACCATTTCTTACCTTGATTGCTGCAGCATGTAAAAGTGTCTCTCCTTTGGCATTCTTCCTCTTAACAGATCTAGGAGTGATTTTTGTAAATCTTGTGGATGATTTGTTTTGAGGTGTCGTGACACCTGATTTTACTTTTGTGGTTATTGCCTGAAATTGTTCTTCTGTAGGAAAGCAGAAAGGATTATTCATGTCAACAGATTCAATGGAATCGATTTTACAGTTGTAAGTTTTTATATTCAATTTAGTCCAACATGGCACTTTTGTAACACAATTTCACAAATTTAGTGTTCCAGCTATGATTATTGTTCACGTCTTTTCCACTTCATTTGTAACATACATTGTGTAGAATTGTAACTTTATTGTCAATTGAAAAACAGTTAGGAATGGCTTGTATTTCAAAAACATTTTTTGATAAGTCAACGTATCATATAAATAGTAACAATTGAGGTCTACTGATACGCCAATTTAAGTTTCATTACTTTTTATTAGAGACTGTGTGATGGTTTGTTCAAGTATAATTTTGGCCTAACTGTTTATAATCTTCATATTTTGTAAAGAATAAAACAGCAATTATCTCCTATTTAAATTTTACCTGTTTTTCTTTTCTTGGAGTCCAGATCAATTTTTGAAGATTTTTTCTTGTTGGATTCTTTTGTTTCACGTGGGCTAGGGCGCTTGATCGATTTGTCTTTTTCTTGCATGTCCTTCTTACCATATGTTTTATTTGGTTTCTTTTGCCCTTTTCTAGTACCGAGTTGAGACCAACCTATAGGTGAATTTGCATCAACTGTTTCCTTTACAGGCGGTTCTTCATTTTCAGTGTTTTCAGTATTGTCAACTTCGGAAAACTGAAATGTATGTGCAGCAGATGCTGATAAAGGAGGCTCTAATGGTAATTCACTTTGAATTGAATCGACATCTATGTGAAAAACAGAATAATATTCAACATGGGAGTTATCATGATCAGGGTTTTTATTACGAGCCTGGTACTCTAAAATGGATTATGAAAATTCCAAATAAAAAAAAAGATTATAATATGTCATAAAACTTGAAAATTAAGATTAAAATGTTAAATTCAAACATGGTTTTGATTGAAATCATCGCACTGACAGAGCCAAAACCTCAATGAAAAAAAAATTATTTTTGAAGATTGAGTAGAGTTTTATTATTCTTTTATCTTTTAACAAACTGGTTGCTAGTTTTCCAATTGTAATATTGCTGTCATTTCATACATACAATAACTTGTAGTTCACCATCAGAATCATTTGTTACTTACTACTATCATCTTTGTTATTTCGGTCAGAAATCAGAAGCTCTTTCAACTGTTTACATGCATCTATTATGTTGATGAGTTCATGATTTCCTTTGATGTCTTTGAGCCATGAAAATATACCACATTCTGGGCATCGACCTGTGGCATCTATTGCCGAAGTTATACAACTTCTGTTGGAAGAAGAAGACCAAAATCACATATCAACATTTGAAATCTTTATATAATCGATATTAGAAATTATTGACTATTTGATCTATGCAATTTTGCAAAATAAATATGAATATTGGTACTACTAAACTGATTTTGATTAGAAATTTGAAGGTCAACATATGCAACTCAATCAATTTTCTCCGATTTCGAAAATGGGCTGAGCTATGGGCAGTATGTTAATATTAGATTTTAGGTTTTATTTACCTGCAAAACACATGTTCACAGCTCTGGAGAGAACAGGCATCAGCCAATATCGATTTGCTAAAAAAAGTCAGAAACTTATGAAGTTATAACCATTTTGAAGACCTGAATTAATGTATGAAGATTAATAAATGATGTACCACGTCCTGGTGGTCAGTGGCCACATGAAGGACTGGAGAGACCAATTCGGTATCAAGTTTACTTCTAATCCAATTATCCAATCACTGATCAGTGATCACATCAATATCAATTGATTTAGGTAAAGCATCGGGCTTTACGTAGAGAATACATCCTGATTTGAAACATGGATACAATGCATCTACGGCCTTATAGATAGAAGAACTCTGCAAAATTACACTTCTCATGATGATGTAAGGTTGTGGCAGGATATTTCATGCCCCGTTTTGCATTTGATAAAGCTGAATATTGAACGGATTAAAATTTTCAGGGATTTTCATGCTGTGTATTCTATTCAGACATGACAGTTTCAGAAAATCGAATTCCCCATAGCCATGGTTTGATGCTGCTAACAAACTAGTGTAAAATCAGGCTACCTCACTTACCAAATTGAACATGTAAGCAGCTCTTCAAATTCTCTCACAGCCGTTTTAGTATGATACCAATCTATAATCTCCGTTTCCATATTTAAATTTTATTGTCAAAATAACTTCTTTTTCGAACAGTTGAAAAAGTGTTGTTGATAATGACATTGATCGTTCCCGCGTGATTCAGAAAACCCCGCGTTAAACTAGCCTCGCTTGAATGTCTCTCCCCAGACTCTAATCCAAGCGTGGTCAGAAACGACAATCTGGCTGAAGTGTGGAAATTGTTGTGGATACAAACCAATAATTAACCATTTTCATATCAAAATATATGGTAAAGTATCAACATAGGTGATTATTTACAGGCTCAATTGTTTTTAAAGTGTATCAGCTTAACGATGCCTCAGTGAAAGATTTTATCTTTGCGAATACTGTGGTAGGAATTCAAAATATTTGAGCAGAGATTTGTTGTAAAAAAATGGATGAGGAAAGGCCAAATGAAGTTGTTGAAAATGATAAGACTTTAAATGAGCAAAATAATCCTCCTACATCTGATGCAGTAGAAGATTCAGCACAACCATCAGGTTCGGGTACGAAATCTAAGAAAAAGAAGAAAAATAAAAAGAAAGGAGCTACTAAACAAACAGAAGATAATACAGATGGCGATGATAACAAATTGCCAGCAATGGATAATAATGCTAGATTACAAATGCAGAAAGCCCTAGAAAGAATTATTATCAACGAAAGACCAGCGAAAACATCAGATGATGCTCTCAAGAAGAAATATGCATTTTGGGAAACTCAGCCTGTTCCAAAACTAGGTACCTAGATTATAAACATGAGTTGAATAAATTATTTGAAAAAGTCAGGGTTAGGGATTTTATGCATTCTAGAGGGGGTAACTAGAAATTTCCAGTAAAGGGTAGAGGAAAATTATTTCACAATTCTCAACAGTGTTGCTCAAAAGTCAAGTTCTAACATGTGAAGGTCATCTTTTTGGGTTTTTGAGTATTTCGATTTTTCGTGACTCTTTGCCTATGGAACACAAGTTATCCGAACAGAATTCTATCAATGAGAAAAGGATTTCCAATTTTTTTAGTAAATTCTAAGAAACACATCATCTACTTGAGAAACAACTTTTGCAGATCACCTTACTTGTACTTATCAGTGCAATACATTTAGGAACATTAGCTTAACATTCAGTTCGACAGCTGGCCCTCCAATGCAGCTGTCATAATTTTTTATAACAAAAATTGTGTTCATTGTTATCCCCCATACTTTCTCAAAATCTTCCAATTTAGATATAAACAACTTGTAATTAGCAGTGTATAACACCACCACCAATCATTAATATACTTGTGTAATTAATTATATTCAATTTCAATTGCCAAAATGACACAAATTTTCTTTACCTTGATTAAATGCTACTATACATTAAAAACTGCCACTACACAAGTTTGATACGAATCCTACATGTGTGGTAGGAATATTTATTGCTATGCTGTTTGAATTTTCTCAGATGAAAATGTAGATGATAATGTTAATGAACCAGTTGAAGCAGACAAAGATGCCGTCAGACAAGAACCTTACAGTTTACCAAGTGGTTTTACATGGGATACGCTTGATTTAGACAATGCAGCAGTTGTGAGTATTTTATTACGATACTTTTAATCAATCTCAAACGTGCCTGTTATCTGCAATCAGTCAATACATTAGGTAATAAATGACTCATTTCAAATGTCAATAATTACAGGTAACAGAATACCTTTATTCAATCGTTTCCATTGCATGTCAATAATCAAGTGTTTTTTAACCATGTAAGCCTTCTTGCTAAGTTAGAAAACGAGTTTTGATTAAATAAACTTCACATTTCTGTATTTTATAGTATTTGATTGTTTCGTATGATGCACTTTGATGTATTTCAAAACCCCAAGTCAGATCACGCCATAGCTCGATGTGAGTGCAGATTGAATAGAAATAAAAACTCTGATTTAATGTTTTCCAAATAATTTCATCCCTAGCAAAAAGAACTTTATCAGCTGCTGAATGAAAACTATGTTGAAGACGATGACAACATGTTTAGATTTGATTATTCAATTGATTTCCTTCTCTGGTAAGAAGTATTAATTACTATTGTCATAGATGATCCGATCCGATTACGATGTTAATTAAATTACAATGACCACTTCGTGACTTGATTCGAAAACTATTTTGATGTTATAATTTCAATTAATTATATTTATCCAGAGAAAAATATGTGTAGGCCTATTGTGTTTCACTTTAATCAATGTGAGTGATTCAAATTGGCAAAAATGAAACCATTGTAGCGAAACCAAGTTATTATTTTACAAAAGGATAGCTTAAACGTTCTCACTGATGGAAAATGTGAAAAAATTGTTCCAAGCTTTGGCTTGACTGATTCCAATGACTTCATGAACGGTGAAGATATTAGGGCCATTGCTATCAACAAATTAATATACTGTATGTTGATTTGATTTAATTAATCGATCTTAAAAGATATTTGACCATTGTATACAGGTGGCTGTTCCATAGAGTGACCTTTTTGAACAGGTTTCACTGTACTTACTTTGTCAATGATTGTTGAAATTTATTTTAAACTTTTGATGCAATTTGTATGAAATTTTTGTGCTACTGATTGTCTTGATAAACAAGCTAAACTTATATGCTAGTATGTACTATATATTTCCAGATTTAGCAGTGCATAGTTTTTGTTATACTATTTGAAGCCGTAGATCAGTATTCTCTCTAGCTATTGTCAGTATGACCAAGTTATTGTAATGAACCGATTAGTCGCACTGAAACTAGAAAATTTAAATGCCAGAAACTATGATTTTGACTTCATTCTGCTTGACAAAGTTTTTGATGAAATTGTTAAAAATGACCTCAAGAAACTTACTTTTGAGGATGTTCTTGAGTTGGGCCTGAGATTTTGCCTTAAGAATTGATTCATTTAAGAGTTGTTGGTGTTGAATACGCATAATTTGTTTGGTTTCCAAAACGTAAGATAATATTTCTGGCTTTTTAAAACAGTTGAATACATGAAATTTAGTTTCACTATCTTGGTATGACTGCAATCCATCAATGACACTTTATACAATGACGAATGTATTTCTATCCTCTTTGCTGACTTTTAATACTAGCATTTTTGATTTTCTAATTCAGGGCATTGAAACCTCCCGGCTGGAAGGCAGTTTGGCATTGTGGCGTAAGAGTGATCTCAAATAGAAAGCTTGTTGGTTTCATTAGTGCCGCTCCAGCAAAGATGAAAGTTTTTGACCAGTGAGTTAAGCACCTTTGTTGATTCAAGTAGATTCATGGTCTGTCCAGTCAGCCATCAAATCAAATTGGATTCATTTCCATAACCTGTATATTGTCGATTTGTTTGAAAAGCACTTTGTACTTTTTGATAGCAATGGCAGTCTTCATTGGATAGAGCTCACAGTGGTACAATATTGATGACCTTCGATGTTGTAGTAGGATTTTTTAACAAAACTTTACTAGCCTTAACCTCTCTTTAGTGAAGCAAAATATATAGTACCTTATAGTTAAGTAAATTATACATTGTATTTCACTGTTTTTATCCTGTATTCGTTTTGCAGCAATCAACACATGGTGGAAATCAATTTTCTTTGCGTCCACAAGAAACTACGTTCAAAACGAGTAGCGCCAGTTTTAATAAAAGAAATTACAAGACGTGTGAATGTTGAAGGAATTTTCCAAGCAGTTTATACAGCAGGAATAGTTCTTCCTCGTCCTGTTGCTACATGCCGGTTAGTAATATCCATTGTTTATCTCTATTTTGAGAGAGATTTGAAAACAGTTCAATGCCAATTGCAGTCTTACTCAGCTTCTATCGTTTTTATCAAATGATTGTTTCTTACAATATTCTTTTTCTTCTTTTAGATATTGGCATCGTTCATTGGATCCCAAGAAGCTGATTGCTGTCAAATTCTCACATTTAGGAAAAAATATGACAATGCAGCGTACAGTTAAACTGTATCGTTTGCCGGAGGTACACTGTCAAGATTCAAGTATTCAGCTTTTTTATCCTGTAAAGCTATTCTTTTCCCTTCATTTTGTGTTGAATTTCAAAGCTAGTAGCTAAGAGTTCTTAATGATATAGTACCAGCTCATAACATCAATGGAAGTGGATTTAGCACCAGGTTGTGAAATGTAAGACTGTGACTACATATATCAATCAGGGTACAAGGATGAAATATTTTATTGTTAAAGTAGAATATGAATCAAGAGTGTCCTTTGCTATCTGAATTTCCTTGAATATTCTGTGTGTAGTCCAAACTTTATGCTAGGTCTGCCAATGTTTTGCTTATAATAACAGTAACCAGTCTTACTGTGTTTCTTTTTATATTAACCCTCCTAAATGAAAAATCTCAGTAGATGCTAGTGATGTGGAATGATTTAATGAGCTGTACACAAGTTTATTCTAGCTGGTGAATGTGGATGCAAACACTTAAAATTCTGATGAAATATAGCAAATAAAAATAATTGAATAATTCAAACTGTTTTCCCATTTTGACAAGCAGCTTTCAGAACCACGTTTCGCCCTAGAATTTCATGCACGCTATAAAGAACAATCAGATTGCAAAAAGTCTCTGTGCTGTTTCAGAAAATCATTTCTTGGATATCAGTGAATTGGAATTTTCTATTAATTTATTTTTGATTATTCTATTCTTAGGACACTCAGACTCCTGGTCTGCGGCCAATGAAAGTTGCAGACATTCCCAAGGCACATGTTCTTCTCACACAGGTTTGTTTTCCTTACATTCATTCCATTGCTAAAGCTTCAAATATGTTTGGCAATTTCAATCAAAATGCCTCTGTTTCTTTTTTTCAGTATCTGAAAAATTTCAAATTATCTCCAATATTTTCTGTGGTAAGTATGTGGAGGCTAAGAATATTTACTTCTGAAGTGTAGTACTGTAGTTGAAGTAACTTTCATTTGGACTGTAAGATAACTACTATAACAATAAAATCAATCCCCTCTACCTCTCCCATGTGTATTGCAGTTGTACCACTGGACTATTTAAAATATTATCATGTATTCCAAGTTTATCGTTGGCATGAATTGAAAATTGTATCCATTGCTGATTTTTCATAACATCTGATGTTAATTATAGTTGGTAAAATAGTTATTATAAAATTTTCAAAGTATTACTGACACTGATTGGCAGATGATTCTGTCCTTTCAAATTACCTAGAACATGGCTTTATATTCCTAAGTACTGTTAAACAATGCAATACAGATCTTTAGCTTCTTCTCAGGCTCATTTGGTGGCATATTACCACACAACTTACAACTAATTCAAATTCTATAATATCCACAGGAAGAATTCAAACATTGGTTTCTGCCAAGAGATGGAATAATCAACACTTATGTTGTAGAGGTATGCTAATGTATTTGCCATGTGAGTCTCATGATAAACAATGTGAAGTCTACTGTTCTAACCAAAACACCAGAATTCTTGTATTGGGTTGTAATACTCGTTTGCTTCTATTGAGCTTATTTTAACTAGAGCACCAGCTCGGTGCGTTACTGATGGGCTAAAATCTCATCATATTCTTTCAAGTGGAAGCCAGAAGAAAACTCAATTCAAAATTGTCTTACTTTGAAAACGTTTGTGAAGAGGCATTTTACTCCCTGCTGCTGTTATGGCTTCTGTCTCATTTGTTCATAAATTTCTTTGTAGAGAGTAGTTCTACTTCTATACTAGCTCATTTTCCTTTGATTCTTTTTCAGAATAACGACTATGAATTAACGGGGTTGATTAGTTTCTATATTCTACCGTCAACAATTGTCCATCATCCAAAATACAAAACATTAAAAGCTGCTTATGCATTTTACAATGTAGCTACAGTACATCCCTTGAAACAACTTATGACCGATGCTTTGATATTAGCGAGAAAGGTAATGCCTCTTTTTATTATGACTTTATGTTCATTTTGAGTACTGGATTGTGTAAATCCAATGCAAATTGTGGCATATTCATCTTTTTCTCTATCATATTGATGCAAAATATGTTATTCCAAAAAACTTTTTTTCAAATCCCGTTTGGTTTTTGCTGATATTCAAGAAGACTACTACTGGTTTTGCTTGTAATCTTCAGTCAATGTTTTTCTCCAGACTCACAACAATTAGTATCTAAAGGGAGAGGCTGTAATTTCACTCTTTCAGAAGCTTGAATAAATATTTACGATAGCACATTGAAAGTAGATTGAAAGCCTTTGCGTCAGCGCTATTTTCATGTTGAAGAACACTTAACTACCACTTTTTGTGGGCTTGAATGTTGTACACCTTTTATCAGCTAATTGAATTTCAAGAGTTCACACATTGAAATGTACCCATCCTTAACCTCAGCCTTCATTCTCGAGAAATACTGAATCCAAAAGAAAATTTACTCGTAAATCGGTCACCTTGCTTGAATATTGTATCAATGTCTATTTCAGGGAGAATGTGATGTTTTTAACGCATTGGACTTAATGGAAAATAGTAAATTCTTAGAAGATTTAAAATTTGGAATTGGCGATGGTAATTTAAATTATTACTTATACAATTGGAGATGTCCAGTTATGGAGTCGAATGAGGTGAGAAAGTTGTAGGAGTTAATTACAGTATTGTTTACGTTGACACGTTCTTACAAAAGGCAAGCCACAAAATGGGATCAAATCCTTCTTTGTTGTATACAGATGTTAGCCATGATTTCAGATGAGCAAACCAAACTCTTCGAAATTGAAGGCTTAAGGATGTAAAACTTCTGAAGCGCAACCTTCGTTTCATTGAACTGTTGGAAATAATCACCATAGCATTTATTTCATTTAGGAGCTATTTTAGAAATTGAAATCAAATGTTCTTTGCTTTCGACTCCCTTGATAAAATAATTATTTAGATCAAAAGAAAGTAGTTAACGGTTTCATTAATTTTTTTCAACTTTCTTCTTTTGTTTTTAGATTGGCTTGGTTCTTCAATAATATAAGAATAGAAAAATCAAACTTCTCTTTTCAGTGATGACAATATGGATTCAGATTTTCAACAGAGATTTTGACAGCATTAGACATCTGTCTTATCAAATTTTAACAATGATCTAAAATTTAAACAATTTCATTCTTGATATGGAACTTCAACTGATGAATCGACAAAAATCGTGAATGCATTTCACTTCATGATATTGATCGATTCTTTTCATACTGTATACTATTTATTTACCATTCATTGTAATGTGTATTCCACTCTGATTTGCTCTTATTCAACACTTTTATCGCTTTGTGGTGTATTTTGTCCCCATGTTGTATGAATTTTTCAAATGAAATTGAGAAACATAGTTATGCTTCTGATCTTTGCTTCATTTCCTGTGGTATACTTCAAAATCAAAAGGTGTAAATGTACAACTTGAAGAATTGGACACAAAGTACACCTTCGAAATTTTTCTGATACCTTCCTGGAACAGCAGGTGTAAATGCAGGCGATTAAAGATGCCAATATTTGAAAGGTAGCAAGTAAAATACACCCTTCAGATGTTTAGATCCCTTCTCGATTTATTCTGTACAAGTGTACAATTCTAATGGCTTATTCTAAAATAACAACTTTAAATAAAGGTGATGGAAGGTGTAATTACGAATGAACACCTTGAAGATGGCGACCAAGAACATTCCCTGAAATACTTTTACATCCCTCACACTTCACTGATCCCATGCGTACAAACGTATATGACGTATACTGTCAAGTGTTATACGTAATACAGAAAGATATTTTACTCAACAATGATGGCGTATTGGGGAGCATATTATATCTTTTTTCAATATCCAAGGTATATAATTATAATACTATATTTACATGCTCAATGCATAATTTATTAATAGTTATACACTGTAATTAAATTGGAAACCCTAACGATCATCAAAGTTAATCCAATTTCTCTCAAGCGTTTCACTTGTACTAGTCGATTGTACTATAAGCTTTGGATTGTTTCACGGTAAAATTGCGAAATGAAAATTCCAAGTTTCAAATTGATACAGTGTAGGCTAATGAAAGAGGAAGATACTTCTTTTGGAGCCTTTTTATGATTCCAAGCATTTTTTATCAATCACGAAGCCCTCTACTTTCTTTTACATTGCAGTTTTAAAACTCCGTGTGGACATGATTAGGTGCACTGTTTGGTAGGGGAGCATCGACATAATCAGGTACATCAGTTGTTGCAAATAAACAATCTAAAGAAACGATAAACGTAAAATATCATGTAAATACATAGATAGATACAGATGGGATGTAACTCAGGGAGATGTAGCCTGTACCAGGATATATACTATGTAGTAAGCTATAGCATAGTGGACAGGTCGTTTGATGAGAAAAATATTAAATTGGAAATTAAGAATCTAAAAACTAGAATCTTCCAGTCTATAGCAGCCATCTCGCTCAAAATCACCTTGTAGTATTGAATTGTGGAAGCGTCACTACACAAGAAGTTGATGAAGTTTGCAAATTTTATTAAATGGCCAGCTGCACACTGCCTTGCATAGGCATCTTGCTCAAAGTTTCATTTATAATTATTTTATTAGCAGCATATGTAGGTACCGTACATGCACACCAGAATATTATAGGAGACACTCCATGACTGGAAAGGCAGAGCAAACTTACCTGACTGACTGTATCAAATGAGAAATGGAAAAAATAAAATATATCCATAAGCTTAGTCATCATTCAAACAAGTCCAAGGTATAATAACTCCTAACCTGTGTCATTTCCTTCTAAGATTTGTTCTTCACATAAAAATGTCAGTGGATCTTTATCACGATGCTCTTTGTACCATTCAACAATTTCAGTTTCGTGATTTTCAATCAATTCTTCACACTGAAATCAAATTAGTTTCAAGATATGATTCTAAAGCAGTGTTTCTGATGCATCTTGATTATCTGGTTTTACGCTCAAATAATATGAAAACCTATTTGTCAAGGAATCATCAGCCTACTCACATACCTAAATCTACTGAGTTGAGATTTTCGCCAAAAGGACTGTGGAAAGGCTAGATATTCTTGATACTGCACATGTTTTCGTTAGAAGGAAAACGAGTGATTGGCTTTGATTTGATTGTCTAAGGCAATTTCATTCTAAATATTGGTATAGTAATCTCTTTCCGGAGGGGGGGCTTATATTGGTCGGCTATTAGGCAACCTGCCATTTTTTGGGGGCACCTTTTTCAAGATTTCCATGAAATTTTTGGGTATACATTTTAGTAAATTTAAAATTCAAGTAAACTATTATATTTCAAATTTCTAGTACTGCAAATTTCATTAATTGAATTGTACGATTTTCTTAATTCGGGGTGTATATGTTTTCTGTTGTTATGAAATCTTTGGGGTAGTATGAAAAATGTCAAATCGCATGCCCCTGTCTTTAATTGACTGAAGAACCTTCTCCCGGGTCTCTTTGTAATAAGTTTTATAAAACTGATCTCTTCATACCCTGTATTTCATCCTTTTGATTTCAAATGTTGGATCATCAACAATATCCCCTGGGGCATCAAGAGTCAATCTCAATCCACTTCTAGCCATTTCTTGTTCAACTTGTGAACGGAACATACTCTTCACTGAAATTAATAAATAAGAAGAACCACTTATGAAAGTTTAGATTGATGAGCTCAGCTGATACAGGCTTTCTCGATCGTTTGTATGTATATGCTGGCTACCTCGATCTTAACATATAAATGCAAAAATGTGCCTTTGAGTCTGTCGGTCAGTCAGTCAATTTCCTATTTCCTATAGCCTCTCAGATTCATTGTTCAATCATATTTCATGTAACATTTTAATT
>JANVCG010099880.1:0-14915 GCA_025505365.1 Haliclystus inabai
ATGATGATGATGATGATGATGATGATGATGATGATGATGATGATGATGATGATGATGATGATGATGATGATGATGCTGACGATGGGGGTTCAAAAACGCTTTTTGTTTATTCGATGATTTTTTTTACAATTCATTAGCTTTTAATACAATTTCGCATATAACATTATATGAATCTGTTCAACAATTGATGTACATATTATTTGTCTAATGAATACCCGATATATTCGAAGTAAGATAATTATAAGGATAAACAGCTATATCGCAGCATTGTGTATGACCATCACACTACGTATATAGCTTTACAATACCCTGGAATAAAGCTCTTCAACAATCAGGTCATCAGTATCAATTACTTCTTACTAATAATGAGCTTAAAAGAGGTGGAAATTTAGAGTCATATCAATCTATATGCTTTTTGAAGACGGGAGAATGTAATCAATGATAAAGTATTTTATATACTTAATGTTTTTCTTCTTGCTATATAGTCAAACGACAACTTGCTTTCATGTATTGATAACAATTAAAACCTGCACGTGAAATATCAGGAATACATCTAGAGCTAGCCAGCTGAACATTTAGAAATAAAGATGAAAATAATACTGTAATAGATTACTCTAGTCGAGGAATACAAATTAAATAGTAGCAAACATTTGAATGCTTGTTTTCGTTCGATAGGATCTGTTATTTCTCAGAACCAATTAAAATGTGTAGCTTCCCAATCCTAATTCACTTTTTACGTTTTCTTAATTTATGCCTCTTTTTCATCATTTCCCTTGTGGTGCTTGTAGAACAGAACTTTGAATGAAACTTCAAGCTCGAGGAACAGGAAAATCTTTAAATGGTATTCTTCACATCTTCAAAATGCGTAGTTGTGGAGATAAAGTTTTTAGACGGTAGTGCAGAATCAGTGCTCACATGCAACCAGTCTTATAGCTTGATGTATAATATGCGCACCCTATCGTTGTTGGAGAACTTGGGTTAAGTACTATGTATGGGTATTCAATTGCATTAAAGCAAGGGCAATGATGGTGTACCTGTCAATTCAAAAAAATGGATCATGTCAAGAATATTTAACCAAGGTTACCGAGGGTAAGTTTCTTCTAAAGTTTTGTTTTAAATCGACGTTAAACATATGGAATATCTTTCAGAAAAATGATTTGTTACCAAAACGTATTTAAGAAATGATGTAAAATGTTTGCACTTTACTGTTTTTCACGAATTATAGCATTTATTTTTGCGGCTGTAAATTAAATCAAATAATATCAAATCTTTATATAATCAAAAGATATGAGAAAAATTCAGAAACAACCACAAATAGATTATGAAAGGAATGGTTAACTGGAAATCTATACCCTCATATTCTCCTTTTGAAAATTAAGAAGGTTTTTTTTTTTAAATAAAAATCGAAATTTTTATTTGAGAGTATTGATTAATACTCACTGCAGAAGGAGAACATCTAAACCAGTGCTGGTGATGATACGACACTCCGTTAAGCTCGGGGATACTATACGGATCCAAGGTCATAAGTGTCTTTCCAATTGATGTACAGTAGTATTCAGCTTCATGAAACGATCCTGGAAAAGTATTGATTGATGTAGATTAGGGTAGTCTGAATGAATATTCAAGTTGTATCATAAATCGAAAATAATCTCGAATCTAGTGGAATACAATGAATTTATTTACGAGTGAGATCACTGGTATAATTAATTTTCCTATTATTATCTTTTTAGTCACAATACTATTATATTTTAGCATGCAATGACATCCTGAGAGTATCCATTGAGAACTTTGAATTCATTTTTGTTCAACATTTGCTCGAGCAGATTAAGAAACTTGAAATGCAAGTGAGTTATGCTCGACCACTTCATTAGACATTTTTAATAGGAGAATTTGCTTCTTAAAAATTAAGCAAGACTTTTTCTACAAGGATTTCTAAGCTTTACAGTCACCTTACTTGCAAACTTTTTATCAATGATGATAATTTGATGTTGTACTTACTCCAAGAACCATCACTGAAAACTGTTACTGAGCATGGATCAAGAATACAAGGTTGAGGTTCATAACCAATCCCTTCACAAGCACCTGCTTGTAGATATCCTGTGCTGCTCAAACACCTTCGTTCCCGATGTGTGAATGCGCTACCACATGTTTCTGCACATGGTGCAATTTCCCATGTTGTCCATTCTGGAAAAACAATTATGATTGTGACTCGGTCTTGTGTCTATGAATTTCACATCATGTAACCTTCATAGTGAAACTGGTGAAGCTGATAGGAGAGAAGGAAATTGACCTCGATTTGAACCAGCATCTCTATATGGGATAAACTCTCTATACACTGCATGATCGAATCTCTCTTTTCATAGAATAATTTGATCGAGCAAAGGAGATTCATGTGACCCTGTCATGTCAAAGCTTTAAAAATCAAAATGCTTCAGCTACTGAGGGCATTGTCTAAAGCTATTCTAGAGACATAATTTCCGCTCTTGAAATCTTTAACATAGATTTTGCAATAAAATGTAAGACTCTGCATGGAGCTATGGTACGCATACTTGGAAATTAGCTTCCTTGCTGCATCATACTGAAAATGAGCGTATGATTTATTCACAAGATCAATAGTACATTCGATATAAAAGAAGCCGTTTGATGTATTCAATCACTTAAATGGGTCTATATTTACCAGGACATGGAGTCTCACTACAAACAATTGTCTGTAGTGGATTTCCAATGCAAACCTGTCCTCCGTGTTCAGGTGAAGGATTATTGCATTGCCTCTCTTCTACCAGTGTCCCACCACCACATGTCACAGAACAATTAGCTTGTGATTGCCATTCTGACCATCCACCATCGACTAATTGTTCAGTAGAACAAATGATTAAAAGAATAATTATTGCAACAAACATAGTACTTTATCAATCTAACACTTGAATACTTCTGGAATGCGAAGGTATTTTCGTATCCCAATGCAAAATAGAAATGGCAAACAACTTCAAACTGTATTTTTCAATTTCACAAATAAAATCATGAATTGAATTATCAAAATTAAATATTTGTAATGACACACTTGTTGTTCCCAAATCGTAATAGTCTAGTGCTCAATGATCACCTGGACATTGATGTCCATTACAGCTCTTGTTCTGCGTCGCATTACCAGGGCAATTGTCTCCTCCATGCTGAGGCGATGGATTGTCGCATTCCCTTTCCTCTTCTTTTACCCCTCCACCACATGTTACAGAGCAACTTCCCCCTCCTTGCCAGGTTGACCAACCACCATTAACTAATGTATTTGTAAAGATAATATATACCTCATAAATAATATACCTCATAATCAAAGCTCTATGCTCTATAAGTATAGCAGTTTTACGGGAGCTTATAGGCTCTTAACAAGTCAGTTACATCACCCCGGTTATAAAGCTAACTGTAGTAAAACTACGGTGATGACGTTGGAGATGCCTTCTATCTACAATTAAGGGTATCAAGCCTTCCGGTCTCGTGTGTATGTTTCAACATTTACCTGGACATGGGTTTTCGTTACAATAGTTTGTTTGAATTGCATAACCTTCACAATCTTGACCTCCATGTTGAGGAGCTGGATTGTCACATGCTCGTGTCTCTGTCAGTGTCCCTCCCCCACAGGTCACAGGGCAATCTGCCTCTTTTTGCCAGCTTGACCAGCCACCAATCACTGTTTATTGTGGGTAAAGAAGTTAAGGTAGATTAATGTAATCAACAAACCATTTGAGGTACAACGGATAAAATATTTTCCATCAGGTAGTGTTCAAATGAGCCTGTGTTTACTTTGTAGTGGTAGGAATGATATTACATCGGAATAATAAGATAGGATTTGTTTCTTTTTCTAATAGAAGTGTTAGAAGTTGTTATGCTGAATGCGGAGAATGTTGAGAAAATAAAACATGAGTCACAATATAGTAACCTTAAAGTTAGACATCTGGTTTTAATAATCTGATCATACCCATTTATTTATATTAATTGATATCACTTCGGTCAAGATGAATTGTTTACGAAATCAATCATACAGGGGTTAAATTGATCCCACTTCTAAAGGCAATAAATTATTCAGATCAATGATAATTCTATTTAGTTAACAAGTCAAGGATGGAAGCTCGTTTTTGATTTGCTTTATAAAAAGAGGGGCTATTTATTTTGATGATAGTATTCGAAAAATCTTGATTGCATCCAAATCCTTCTGAAATGACGTCATGAAAGACAACAGCTCAGTAGCATGAATACAGATTTTCAATATTGAAACAGGATCAACACGTTATTGCTTGCGATTTGATTTTCAATGAATGTAAACTGCGAGAGCAATGTAGTTGCATATCTTTTGAACTTTCCTGAATATAATCTTATTAATTTAATAAAAGTGACATTAAAATAATCGACAAAATATGACCACAAGGAAAGCAGAACACATGCTAAATCCTCTGTTTCATATATGTGACTGTTCAATTTGATTTCTTACATATGCATGACATTGTGATTTGTAAAAAGCATGAGTTTTACCTACATAAGTGTTTCGAAATAGCACTTTTGAAAACAACATGATAATATTTTCAGCGAAAAGGTGTATAGGCTAAGGATATAGGATTTCATATAGTATTCCTTCTTGTCATTTTTGCACAAGTTCAAACCGGATTAAAATTGAAAATGCGCCAAGGTGTTGATTCCACAATATACATCTCAGCTTACACGCTTCCAAATCGACAAATTACTTTTGCAAACTTCATTATATAGACTAAACTAACTGAATCAGGGATGAAGAAATTTGTTTCATTGCACTCAAGGTAAAGCGTATATTTCGACTAAGGGTTGTGACGGATTTGAATAGCACTAATTCTTTCTATCTGTAGATGTTTCTGCTGCGTTTTGCGTATTTCGACTATTTCACATCCAAACATCAGCTCGAACATGACATTTTTCAAAATTTTGGTGTCGCAGACTTTGAAGTGGTTCAGTAACGAAATATTTTCACGCAAGACCGTTTGCCCGTAAATAAAGTCGTACAACAGCATTATTTTAGCTCTACAAGAGAAAAACGTGATGGAAAGCAATCCAATTTAAATTGCAATAATTTCCCTGTTCATAGAACTCTCTTAAACAACTTTTCAATTGGAAGGTATTAATTAAAGTGCAAGAGACCTTCAAAGTTTTAAAACTTTAATAGTAACACCTTTTCCGTTGAAGGGAGAAAACTGACGGGCATGCTTTGCATATTTTCAACTTGATAAACGTATGCTTTTTTCCAGATTGCTTAATCATAGTCTCGCTTGCCAGTATTGAAATGCAATACAAGGGTCAAAATCATACAGTGAAAACCAAATCGAAATATCAACGGCGTGTTGTGTGTGAGAACTACAAAGTTTTTCAATTAAATTCAACGTGGAAATCAAATTAATACTGACCGAATTATTGCTACTTGTGTGTGAGACACATGTTGCAGAATTGTATTCAAATGAAAATAATACAGTTAGAATTCTCAACATCTATTTATCGTGTGTATAAAGACTAGAAAAGTTGGCCGATCGGCGTTGTGATTATATAAACAGAAAAAATCAACAATTAGTTTTGAGATGGAAATTCTCAATTCAATTCTGTGTATCGATTAAGTGCTATATTATCTGTTTCCGTCCTACTATCATGTGTTACTGTTCCAACATTGAAGTTATCGAAGCTGTTGTTTTGTGAATGATTATGTTACATGTTTTTTGCGATTTGGAAGCACTGCAGTTACGACAGTTTTGTTTTGTGTTTCCCTCGATTGGGGGTGAACAGAAACCGCTCAGTTTTTAAAGTGATACTTTTGTTTTCCTCCCCAAACTATATTGTGGGCATCTACTCTGCTTTAAATCAAAATTTATGTAAAGATTAAAATCCAAATGTCCATTCACAGCTGTGCCCGCCATTCTCTATCATGAAAACTGTGACGTCAAAATTGAGCTTCACGACCTGCATTTGCGATTCAAGGGTGGCAAAACAACACAAAGCATGCCGGTCAGTTTCCTCCTTTTAATCGACTTGCACATCATTACGACTTACTTTGTTGCTATGCAACGCTCCCACGGCTCGACCAGACATAGGATTGGTAAACGACTGGTCGGTATAATTTTGATATGGAGCTCTTAAAGACCCATCAAATATCTTGGTATTGATATTGGCTGATTTGAAATCTAGTAAATTTCAATTCATTTTGAAAACATTACTTAAATTCAATCACTTCAGATGTTAATAGGTACAGAAAATGTGTTCAACTTACCACTGCATTGTGCCACGCTGCAAGTATGTTGTCTCATTGATTCTCCAGCACAATAATTACCGTTGCAGGAGGGCGCTGGGTCTGTACAATTCCGTGATTGTGCGAGCAGTGCAGTGCCACATGTTACAGGACATGTCGATACATCTAACCAAGCTGACCATGATCCATTAACTGCAATCACAAGTATAATAATCAGTTATTAAAGAATCTGAAAATCGTCTCTTCATAGATAATTCTTCTTGTATCTACTTTATCTTCTTTCTCTATCTTCTTCTTGAAGGTTTCAATATTCTATGCTAAAACCATTGACATTCTCGAAGATTCGAAATGTGATTTTTAACAGGCCACAAAACATGCTAAAGCTATGTGATTTCTATATCTATCATAAATAGTCCATTCAAATGCGATATATGTATATTGGAATGTTACCAATGTTAAATTTACTTTAGTCATACGTAATTTTCTCACTTATGTTCTCTTTGGAATGCCAATTAGGAAAGGAGAAATTTAAATGTCACTGAAGACTACTAGAAAACATCATGAACTATTGGTATTTGCAACCTGAATAAATAATCAACAAGTCTCATCTGACATTTGAAGCTGTGCCAGCATGCATGCATAGAGAAATAAATCATGTTATAAAAATGTATTAATAGAGAATCAATCGTTCAGTTTGAGTTTGATTCTCTTCTCTCCAGTTGATAATGTAAATATATTTACCTGTTGTCGATGGAATGCATGAAACCTGCAAAAAATTCAACAAATGCGAATGAAAACGTCAAGAGTAATGTCACTTCTCCTGAAGAACAGAATAGGTAAACATTTGAAAAAAATCATTGTGAGCCGGGTATTAAGTTCTACAGTGATGATAGGGACATATCATACACAAAACTTAGGGTTCAACTCAAAACAGTATTCTACATGCTTTCAAACATCTTATTTTTAGGTTTGCATATCAATCCATCAATTCTAACAACAATTTTCCGAAGCTATTTTTGGGATTTCAAATTTGTGGATTAAAAAGTTGATGATATCATATTGTCCAGCTTAAATGCAGTTTCTAGCAAAAGTGTTACTATGCTCTTCTATATCAATCTGATACTTTACAACTCGATTTGAAAAAAAGACCAACTTTTTCGCGATAATCATTGACGACTAAGATTGTTGAAAAATTGAAAACAATCACTAGAAAGTTATCATGACTGACTTGATACAGTTGCCAAGTGGTTGATGCTTTATCAATAATTCAGTTCACAGTTGCATGTCTTTGGATGATTAACACTACTTTTGACGAGCTGTGACATCAATAAAAAGACATTTGTTTATTGTGAATGCTGTAGATCAAGTGTTTTATTGTATTTTTTTTCGTTTCTTATCGAACAATTACAGTGAAGAACATCTGTTGAGTTGAATTAATATCGCGTGTCAAACGTTTGTTTATAAGTCAATTCATTCTTTTTAATTCAACAATGCAAATATTCAATTCTCGCTCTATTCGAATAAAAAGCTTTACTAGAAAAATACACGTGCCAACAAAAGAGTTATGTCATTTTACTTATTTTGACACATATAGTTATGAGATACCCTTCTCCCACATTTGAATTAAATTGGCAAGCTTTCTATTTGAAAACGGATCTCATTGATCTTTTAAACGCTATTATATGACAAAATAATGAGAGTTCGTATCCCTTTTTATGGCGCAGAAAACTTTAATCGTAAGGAAAAGATCTACAATCCCAAACAAAATTAATGACGATTCACCTTCGCCTCTCAATAGACCCTAATTTTTCAATCATCATAGGAAGCTGGTAGTAGATAAAGCTTATTTCAAATTAATTCTAAATATTATCCTTGTTCTAATTCTCAGTTTCAGCAGCTGTTCCACCAAACATCTACAAAAGACATGTTATAATATTTTACGTGTCGTGATAAACACGAAACTAAGAGATTAATGAACATTTCCATCATAAGAATAACAATTTAATGACAAATTCATCAATTCTTACCGGCAGACTGACAATCACGTAGCTGTTGACTTTAGGCTCAATATACAAATGAACATTTGTAATATTGTACAGATAACAGTTTTTAGCATTTGAGTCACTCACATCCTCATCAAAATGTATTGCAATACATGTGGACGTTACTTTACAGAAGGCATTGCATAGATACATTGTGCTTAGATAATTTGATTTGAAATGATGAGTATTAGAAATATGGCTGTTTTTGAAAATGCGTCCAGTGTATTGCCCTGTGTCATAGAACTGCCCCATTCTTACCAGAGTGATGACGAAAATACAGGCAAAGACCAACGCTTCTCTGACATTCTTTGATAATTTCAAGTAGAACATTTCTGATACTGAGCGGAATGATAACACACTTGCGTCTGAAGCAAAGCTGAAGAATACTGCAAAGATGAAGTTTGTAAAAGAGTTTCAGGTACCAGTTGAATTTATACGTAACTTTCCACACGCAATCGGACCTGCTACAGCTATAATTAGGAGATCCTGCCTTGCCTTTGTTTGCAATGTAATCTGCGGGGATGCAAGAAAATTAGCATCCATTGCCGCAGAATATTGTTATGGGTTAAGACAGACGAAACCTCACCGTGAGTGCTTTAAAGAGTTCAGAATGCTATTTGATCCTTTTAAGGCTCAAGTAAGTTATAGTTGTGATTAACAGTATCATCTATTGAATACCTAGATCTTATCTTGACGTCAATAAGATGCTCAAGGTCGTTTTTATTTTTAACCCATTCCCAAAAACATGAAGATAATTGATCAGTTTTTGCAACAAAACAATTGAAACCGCAAAACTTAATGTGATATTTATAACTTTCTCACTTTGAAGAAAAATTTCTACGAGAAAAATTAGCAAATATTTGTGAATTTTTGACTAGACGTATAGATTGTAAATATCTCTCTACGAATATTCAATGTTTCGGATTTTGATGCCAAACAAACTAGAAACATTGGTTTTTACAAGATAGAAAATGAGATTGATTTCATCAAAATCAAGATTTTCAATGAGGTAGCAAACCCTCAATAGGCACTAATATGACTGTCCATGATCTTGCTGATATAGGCTAGGCAAATTTTACACTCAGAAATGAAGAAATAAGGTAAGAATAAATTTATCAAATGACAAAGAATCCTTTGAATCAAGTCTTACTTATCATATACATGGAGCATATAAACCCAAGCTAATCTACTTCTTTTTCATATCTACATAATCAATAACATAAGCAAGTTTACTTCGTGTAGTAAATTGCTTTTCAAATTTTGCATAAACAAAGCATTCACTTCATCTCGCTTTTTGTTCATCGAATTTTTCTTATTGAAGAGATTCCACAAAGCACTCGGTGTGAATAGCAATAAAAAGAACGAGTGAATAATCCTATATTCAGGAAAGTTTTATCAAGCAACTAAACAGTTTGTGATGCTACCTAATTACATTCGACTTTATGTCCGTAATTTGCTACAAAATAGAGTTGTCCTTGAACGACGGTCTTTTTGATAAATACTATTACTGGTCCCTGTACAAAGCATCAAGCACAGTAATAAGTTGAGCGGTTATGATGCTGTAGGCCTTTTATCATTTGAAATTTTCAAATCAAGACCGGAACATCAAAAATAGCAAAGTGAATGAAATAAAACTGATTTTTTTCTCCAAGATTCCTCTCTGTCGAAGTTATGGAGAAATAGCTGAAGTGGCAAAGGCTTTTTCTAGTATTCTATAGGAGGTGGATGGAGATTTAGATTCTCGTTTTGAATTATTTGGATTGTTTGCTAGATATGATTAAAGTTCAACACTAATGTCGGAGATATAGCACTCAATGGTCAATCAGAGAGTAAAGTTGAAATATAACTGGGTTGAAAATGATAAATGGTAAACGATACTGTTTTCTTCGTGCTGTAAGCAAGCTTTCTAGCATTGAATCTTCAGATGACTTACTTACTATAATGATCTTCTCCCAGAGTAGTATTCAGACTAATATTATTGTACGTATCTATCTCTTCTGGATATTCCGAAAAGAATACATACACATATGTACACATATAATAATTGTTGTAATTTTAGAGAAGTGAGAATGACAAACACGAATAAAATCTAATTAACATCAATTTTCTCTTCACTGTAAAATTCATTAATGATCTGCACAGTGCTTCGTTAATACAGTGAACCGTATTCTAATACTGTATAGAAAATTATCCTTCTGCACACGCGATCTCAATTCTAACCATCCAACTCACCTCGTCTAAATCACTTCTTCTGAAATAACTGGCTATCTAGAATCTAAGATCAAACACTACCCCTCCAACAGATATGGTATCCTATCATAATTGTTTCTTTCAAAACGATAAATATAGAACCTTCAGAATCCATGTTCTACACATTTAATCAAGCTGATATTGGCGAGCTAGTGCTTGCGCATTGGCTCTTTTTCAATTAAGCTGTCAGAACAAGGCATATTTCTTGCTCGCTGGATGATGGAGTAAAGGTGGGATTGAAATGTACGATTTTAGACCAATTGAACAGGACAAAAGCTCACCCAAAAAAATTCTTTGTATTTTGAGCTTTAACGAGAATAACTATAGCAAGCCTATAAGCAGTAGTCTGACTATCAAAAATGTCCAGAAGGAGGGCTTTAGTGCTACTGAAAAGCATATTATTAGGGATAACGAAATTTCGATGTAAGGAGAAACGAGAATTCAATCCCTGTTTGATATGCAAGAAGTAAAACAACAATAGATTTGTCTGAAATTAATCTTGGTAGATTTAATCAGTTGTAGTGGTATTAACAGACCAACTAAGCTTGATTTACCGCCTTTATTCATACCAACATACACTCATCAGTTGCTTAACTGAATAGTAAAGATTTTAATTTATCACGAAAGTGCAATAATTATAGTCTCTATAAATTTGGTAACAACCGCAGTTTAATTGAGCCTACGTTAATCTCATTAAATAAGTGAAATTGGGTATTGAATTTATTGTTATTCAGGTGAATACAGATTAAAGCTGTTGAACCACTCTAGCCTGTGGACTATCATGATATTGTAATGATTGTTCAAAAGAAGTACGCTGGTGTGAGTTTGTAGATATTCGTTTATGCGCAGGCAACTCTCTTGTTATCCGTTTTATGTGATGCACATTCAATAACAGCTGGAGAGTTTGGTGATAGACTGAATGTAGAATAAGTTACGCAGTTGCAGACGTCGTGAACCTGTAATTTGAAACATATGATCAGAACAGTAAGTGTATTGGTACCAGACCTGAAAGTTGCTATGCACATTCATTTGAAGTCTCATCTAAATGTTTTCAGATAAACAGACTGGCCAGCTTTTAATATATTTATAAACTACATTTCTCTCTTCTAGGTTTTGACTGGCTGTTTGCTATTCACTGGTCTTTATTTTTACCCTTTCTTATTCATTTACTTGCAGTTCACTCGAGGGAGTAAGACGTCAACATTAGTAGTTATGCAAAGAAAATGATTTCTAAAGAACAGGAGGAAGCTAATAATCATATTTAAAGCAAACGTATTCGTAGATTATGTAAAAAATCTTTTTTAAGAGTTCAAAGTTAATTTCAATTTGTAAAGTGCAAAAGAGTTGAATTCATGAATACAGTATATCACGTTGATGATGCGCTGTCGCTCACTTTGAAGAAGCTACTGCATTTTGCTAAAATAATCTTCAAAAAGAAATTAAGAATCGCTAGAACACAATAGAATTTAAGAATAATAGTATTCATACTCACAGCTGTTGTAGAGCATTTGAACCAATAAAACTCGTAATGAGTAAGCCCAGGAAGATCTGGTAGGATGTTTGGATCCATTGTCAAAATCGTTTTACTCTTTGATCTGCAAATCTCTTCTGCTGCCAAGTAAGTAGCTAATGTGAAATATCAATATATCAAAATATAGATGTAAATCGTATATTATATCCATACACTCATCAGAATACTTTTAAACGATTTTCATACACATTATGCATGTATTGAAAAGTTTTGCTTAATAGAAACAAATCGACTAAGCGCCCATTTGAGCGACATCTATAAGGATTATCGCATCAGAAATCAAATACTTTCAACACATTATTTTATGGAAAATGTTTTTTTCTCTTTTTTGCCTAACAGTGAATAAATTGATGGACTCTACAGCGTGCACTATTTGTGAGACTTCTTTTTGTCATGCTATAGGTAAGAAGACTAGCCTGCAGGTTTTTGTTTTCAATCTCGAAGAAATTTTGAACAGATCTGTTTTGAATACTTGGTTTATAAGTATACATAAGTGTAATCCAAATAAACCTGTAATGCAATCATATTCTATTGGACGTTACCTCTAGATTTTGGCTCTCATTTCCAGCTTGATATCATGCAACAGTGGTAATATACTGACTTTGAAGTGCTTCGAGCGCATAATTAAAGAGACATGTCGTATCTTACAAATCTGTATAACTACACATCGACTTGTTTCACATTTTTATAAGACGTTAAGTCAAGAAATCTGTCGCAGCATAGTAATACTGACTTGAGGCTAAAACGTGTAAATGCACTGCCATTTCTATATAAATTGAGTAGCGCAATTCATGAATAGGATAGAAATTATATCCAGATAAACGCTCTGTCAACTTATAGTTAAATAGCTCTCACAATATCAAATTACTAACCATATCCACCATCATAAAGAGCCTGCTCCTCGCAAGGCCCTACGTTACAGGTGAAAGTTTCACGTGCAATTCCTTCGCATGCTTGGTCTGCTTGAACTGTCTGCTGCATATCTAGACAAACTCTTTCTCGATATGTTGCGTAAGTACCGCACTTCCCATCACACGTTTCATTGCTCCACTCACTCCATGCTAAGATGAGATCAGAGATATTAATGCAAAAACTGGATTAGCACTACAACCATAACACGCTTCATGGTAAAGATTCTAAATGGTATAGGTATAATTTTTACATAGCCTAGCAGATCATATCAAGTATTGAATTCATCGTGAATTATAAGAAAAACCTAACATTAGCCTAATTAAACTAGCTGGATTTGATACCAATAGAGACAATTCAGCATATTTTAGCCTTCCAAAGGCAGTGTTTTATGGTGCTTTTCGAGAGGAGTGGCATCTTATGAAAAAGTAAAACTTTATTTGATAAAATATTATAGAGCTTGAGGTCTTTTTATCGCCTTTATTTATTGATTGGACATAATATTAGATAGGTTGCTACCATCAACGCTTTTACATAAAAGGTTACTTTAGAATTCGGACTACGCTCTCTGGTAAGATGGATTCGGGTGGATGCATGACCTTGTATATTTTACCGATGTACCTCCACTCCATGCAGCAGAGAACGAAACTAACACTTACTAGCTTGATCATCCTCCGTCATCTATCACAAGATAGTCCATCACTTAAAGTGTTCAAAATGACTTTTCTATTCGTTGCTGCTATCAAGTGTAAACAAAGTCAACCTCACTGAAAGAATTGACATCACTGCCACTTTCTCGTTTTATTTTTGATCAGAATGAGAATTGTGGATGGCATCTCAGTTGAATTTCACAAGGAATAGACAATGAGAATGATATGATGATCATAATTAGCAAGTTTTGACTTTTACAACCGCTAAAGTAAATCAGCTTACAAATAGTAATTTGTCCATTTCAATTTGGAAATTTTTAGTCCTTCATCCCTATGGTCACGCTTATTCTATTTTGAGATGAGCTGCTCGCTGTTGCCACTCACTTACTTTTAATTTAAACTATTTACACGATCAAAACCTAACACGGAACCTAGAGTTTATGGCTTTTCTAGTAAATTTATTGCTACCTTTTGTTGCAGGAAAAACTTGCAGCGATAATTTCTTTTCTCACTTACCATTACAATGCTTGGGATTACAATCTAATTGTCTCATCGAATCACCAATACAATATTCCCCGTTGCATTGTGGCTTTGGGTTTGTGCAGTTTCTTTTTTGTATCAATTTCCCGGGGCCACAGGTTGTTGAACATGAGGTAGCATTGTAACAAGGAGACCATGACCCATTAACTATAATACGTCATAGATGAACCACAATATGAGAATGACATTATTTGCTCAGATGTATTATATGTATGAAAAACAAAAAGATACAGAATATGTTGAAATATAGTCTTATTGACAGACTGTTATTCACTACGAAATTTTGTAAAATATCAATTTTATGGGAAAGGAGAAAATATTTTTTTACACTGGAAAACATCCAACAGAATGTGTCCTAATTCTGGCCTTCGAATAGTTCGTGTATATAGACGCTTAAGCGAAGTAAATAACAGTTTCAAAGAATAGGACATTTGGGAATTCGAATCCGATTAAAACAGTTCTAGAAGATGATACATTTATAATGTTGCAGCGTACACATTTAATATCTCAATACAGGATATTGGTTCAAGCGAGAATCCCATAATCTCTTACTGAGCTTGTCAATCAGTGGGAGGAAATTTATTTACCTGTTGTCATTGGAGTGCAAGATCTCTATAAAAAATATGAAAGAGAAATAAGATACACAGTAAAACTGGAAAGAAATAGGAAATAGTAGTACCTTGAACTTGCATTAATATTATTATTATTATTATTATTATTATTATTATTATTATTATTATTAT
>JANVCG010099991.1:2403-14913 GCA_025505365.1 Haliclystus inabai
GAAACAACCTCCTTTGAACTCCTTTGTCGAAACTCACAATGAGGTATGCCTTAGGAATGCTGCAAAAACAATGAAGGAAATTCAGAAATGGAGGTGAAAGTTGTGCTCAGCAAAAGTTGAACTAAACCACTTGAAAGGAGAGAAAAAGGTTTTAGATTACAATAATGCCACTCGTTAATGGTAAATGAAACACTTTGTTGTATTTTTGCATCTTATTTCTCAACATATAATCTCTGGGCGCAGATTTTCTTATCAATTGCAAATCCTTCTGAACAAAGAAAGCAGCTATTTGACGTTGATGTTGATGCCTTCATCAAAGATAGCAAGATTGCCTGCGGTAGCTATGGCTTAGATATTCTGTTGAAACAGTTCATCAACTTTCTTGCAATAATTACATCAATATTTGGTTTATCTGACTCAAATTTGGGTTATGTTTGACATTGAGTTTTAAAATCAAATCAGCCATGTAAATATTTTAGCCAAGTGGACCAGTACCCGCGCTGCTATGTGTAGACCCATGCATCGTTCAGCAGGCAGTCCGATACCTCTCAAGACGTAAGAATTGATTAATATCAACTAAGAGTACTATTTAATGATCTGCGTATAAATATGATGCTAGTATGCAAGCAGCAATCGAAGCTAGTCAACACCAATGATAAAAGTTTATCGTGTTGACATATCAGAAAGTTGTGTGTCACACTAAAGGGCAGGCTCCTAGCCAGACAGAGACAGATTGCAAACGTGATAGAGAAGGTCTGAGAACCTTTGTCGTTAGCAATCCAATTAGTTTTGTGCATTCTATTTTCTGTTGCTAGATACCAACCGAGCTATTGAGATTCTCGAGCAATTCCGTGAGAAGCTAAAACAAGAAGGAGACTATCAGCTAGAGAATGAGATTGCGGCAGCTGTCCAAATGCTGGATGGACCATCATTCCGCCACGTTATCACAATTCAAGACTCCCTGAAAGAACTCAGTGAGAAACAGAAAGCGTCACCCAACTTTGATGTCAAAGATTATGACTTTTCACCAACCGGAGAACTTATTTATCGACCTGATACGGAAAATATGATCAGTGCGGCATCATCAATGGTTAATGTTGATGATAGGATTGAGCGTATCGACGGAGCTGCATCCAATGGTTCAAGGGAAGGAGATTTTTATGGCACAGGGAAAGAGACATCATTTGGGAGGACTGTGAACCCTGGTCTTTTGGAGTCATCATATGCTAATGATGTTGAATTTACCCAAGGCATGGAAACAGCTGCTCAAGGAAGAGAGCTGCAAACCATCAAGCTATCCAAACCTACTCAAGGTGGTCTTGGCTTCAGCGTAGTTGGGTTAAAGAGTGAAAATCGTGGAGAGTTGGGTATATTTGTGCAAGGAATCCAGCCTGGTGGCGTTGCAGACAGGTAAATGACACTGTGTTACAAATTGATGATGATAATGCAATATGTTGTTATAGCCAACATAGAATTCTAACCAAGTTTACTTCTGTTATTGTATTGCCAAAACTTTACCAACGTGCAGCTCTCTTTTAGGTTAAAAGCAGTGGTTACCAGTCAATTCAATGTGAGTATTACTGTGTCAGACAATCAATTAAAATATGTCTTCTTTTGTAGGGATGGCCGTCTACATGAAAGTGATCAAATACTAGCCATCAATGATCAGCGTATTGATACAGGAATCTCTCACCAAGAAGCGATTGGTTTTCTGCAAGCAACAAGAGGCAATGTTGAGTTGGTTGTAGCTAGAGGGGGCGTAGTCCACTCTGCAAATGTGTCTAGGAACCCTTCCGCGGCAAGTTCCCTTGTGTCTAGATCAAATTCAATTGCCAGCTCAATGTCACAATCTTCTGGAACAATACCTGTAAGTAGCTTATTTTGCATTTAGCTGGCAGAATTGATATCAACACTTATGTTGATGATGAAACTAATCTTCCATCTGAACAACTATCAAATACTTGAGCAAAGTGTTCTGCTTTCACTACCAGATAGGAAATTTGTCTTTTGGTTTTGGTTCTTTCAAAGTAGATGGCCAACGCCATATTTTCAAAAGTATAGCATGTGTTTATATTCAGTTGTAATTGCATGCTCAGGTTGGAGATGGTGTTCATTGGCGTCAAATTGAAACAATCGAGTTGGTAAATGACGGCTCGGGTTTAGGGTTTGGAATTGTGGGAGGAAAGAGCTCTGGCGTAATAGTCAAAACAATTGTTCCTGGTGGTATTGCCGATCGGGTAAGGCGTTTTTTATTCCAATATGATACATAGACAGTGTTTATACATATCATGAACATAGGCATATGTGTAAAGTAAATAAATCACATTGAATCTCTTGTGTTGAAGACATGTCAACTCATCTCTGTGTGCTGCTATAAATTGGTCACTGTATTTGCAGGTCATATCTGTATTTTAAGAAATAACATGTGGCATACATTTACTAACAAGATTGACAGCATTGTCGGTGTAGTGTGGTGTTTAATCTGTGAAAATCAAGTTTTATCAGATTCAACTTGAATAAATTTATCAATCTAAAGCTGTATTTGTTTATGGTGGCTGTTTAGGATGGACGGTTGAAAAGTGGCGATCATATACTTCAAATTAACGATGCCAATCTTGGTGGTATGGGAAGCGATGAGGTTGCTGGGATTTTACGCAGTGCGGGTGACAATGTAAAATTAGTCATATCACGTATTGTTGCAGAGGAGCCACCTGGAATACCCTTGCATGCCGATAACGTATGTCATTCTAAATCACCATTGCTGTAATCAGACTTTGTTAAGACAAGCTTGCACCTATGCACACAATGCTCTCCATCATATTTTCTTGATATCTGACTCTGTTTTCTAAGCGTTCCTTTGTGACGTGGGATTCTGATTTATAAGTCGATGAGATCATTATCCTCGATTGTCTCACTCATATCGTAATAGGCACATGACTGTTACAGTACAGCCATTCATCTAAAGCTGTGAGGGAAATACAATTCATCCAAAACCACTCCATACGGACCCCATTCATATGACATTGTTTGAGTTTTCACGCTAGTCACAAGTTTGATTCGCTGATTTAAGCTAGAATGCTAGGAAACACTAAACAATTATGTGCTTCCCAATAACCTTATGTTTGATGTGAGGACTTAAGCTGACTTTCTTTTAGCTTCTATTTTTAAGCATAAAGTTGATCAAACTGGTCTTGCTTTCCTTATTTGCAGAAGGAATTTGAAGTACAAACGTTTGATGTCGATTTGGTCAAAAATCAGAAAGGTCTTGGAATCACAATTGCTGGATATGTAGGAGAGGCATCTGCAGGTAAAATCATTCTGCCGCCATTCCAATAGATTCAAATGTTTCGATCAAGTGTAATGTATGCCAGAGCCATTAAATTTTTTGTTTCTGTTGGAGTCCATTGCAGCTGTTTGTATTGTTTTAGTTTTTCTATTATTAGTAATATGTAATTGAATTCTTTTTGTCAATTATCTGTTAATAATGTATTGTATTTTTTCATAAATTGTTTTATTCCTCCTAACATCTCATCTGTCTTCTATTCTGTTCATTTTAGAGGAATTCTCAGGCATTTTCATAGAAAGCATTACCGAAGGCAGTGCTGCTGCCCAGGATGGACGGTTGCGTGTCAATGATCAGATTGTTGAAGTAAAATAGTCAGATTAATTATTGATTATAACAGCACTTAGGTAAGTTGAAATTGCCTCTTTTTTATATTTTGTCTTTCTGTATATCAGGTTGATGGACAGAGTCTTCATGGCGTAAACAATCTAGAAGCTGTTGACATTTTGAAACAGACTGGATCAAGTGTGCATTTGGTGCTGGCAAGGGTCAGAGATCGCCAGAAGCAGGCACCAGCAAATCTGCAACAGGCAATGTCTGCAGATGGAGCTGAATTTGGTAGGTTGAGTATTATCCATGACAATAATGAAGCCTGATTGGTAACAGCAAAGGATATAGATTTACAGTTTGATTTTTAATAGGCTATATTTATCCAAATCAAATGATACAATTAATCACCTCGCACCAAGTCAAGTTGATTACGTGCTAACTGTTGATCATAACTTTATTCCAACAGATGGCCCTCTTTCAACAGAAACTACTGATGAGTTGAAACAGAAGTACAGTAATATTCTGGGTGACACAGTTGAAATTGGGGTAAATTGTGTTCAAATCTGACTAGCGTAATGCTCCTTGGCATGTTCTAATTGAAAAACAAATCAGCTAACAGATTTTGTTTTCTGTCATTTAGGTTGCTCAATTTTCAAAGTTCATACCATCTGGTGGATTGGGAATAAGTTTAGAAGGGTCATCAGATGGCCGTGGTAAGAGTCTCAGAGCATCATAATATTCAGATGATGTAGAATTTGGGTACCACCATTCTGACTTACTAGCACAGAACAGGCTCTTGTGTTTCATGGAAGCACACAAGATAATTAAATGTGCGAATTTTTATTAATGCGAATGATTCGAAAACAAAATATTTAAATGTTAATTAGATGAAGACTTTATCATTTTAATGAGTTAATTATCTGATATCGACACCCATTATATGAGTTCAACTTTGTATATTTTGTGATCATTTCAGTTGGCTCATACATTTGGCATCGTATCCACTCTGTTTATGCTGATGGTCCTGTTGGGAAAACTGGCGCTGTCAAAGCAGGAGATTTTTTAATTGAAGTGAGTTTTATTTCCAGCCATCATGAATCCTCATTTTGGGTTGTGAGAGTTTATCACTTGGAGATGTTTACTATTTGCAGAATGATCCTTTAGATTGACAATTTCCCTGTTTGATTTTAAGGTAAATGGTATCAATGTTCTGAGTACTAAGCATCCTGATGTTGTCAAGTTGATCCAAAGCTTACCTCGCCACGTTCGATTGGTTGTTGCAAGACGTCGTGGTATGCAATTTGTAGTCTAGGTTATGCTTTTCACACAGATTTGTGCATGGGATAGGTTCGGTATATTTTCTGTTGAATATTTTTTCATCCCAAGCCTCAACAAGACTGAAAGCAGAAAGAAGCACCTCATCAACTGCATCGTCCATCCGCGATTTGTGGTCAGATGAAGTTATAAATGTCCAAATAGAGAAAAAAGACAGGGGCTTAGGATTCAGCGTGTTAGATTATCAAGTGAGTGTGATCTCTTTCGATTTTTTTTTTGTTGCATTGAAACTTGAAAATGTTGAGATTACCAAAAATATTTTCTGATTAAAGCTTAGTAGTTGAACCTTTATACAAGTGGCTTGTTTTTAATTCTTAACATATATGGACTAGCTATTGTAATATCATTGAAAACCATGCTCTTATCATCTATTCGTTTTCATTTATCTGTTATGTTGATCTGAGTTTTGTGATTCGATTCAAAAGGTTGCTGGGAATGAAACAGAGACTGTCATTGTTATAAAGAGTCTGGTGCCTGGTGGTCCAGCAGAACAAAATGGCTTAGTCAGTGCTGGTGATCGATTAATTTCTGTCAATGGCACACGGCTGGAATATACCTCGTTAGATGGAACTGTTCAAATATTAAAATCAGCTCCACCAGGTTGGTAATCAACAAACATTATCTCCTTCAAAATAGTAACAGATAATGATGATAATGATTGAACTATATCCGTTCAGGTTGAATAACAATAATTTCACAATGTTGTTCAAAATAGCATTCCTTTGTTATCTCATTAGGTATTGTTGAGATTGGTGTTTGTAAGCCAAAGAACGGCCCCGTTGAAACACCCACATTACATCAGCGTCCAACTGTCATCCCCCCGTCAGAAGATAAAGTAGATGGCAGAAAAGAAGAAAGCTCTGCTAGTGAAAACGGAGATGACGGTATGTCACTTGTCAGCAATCAATCAGTTACAGCCACACATCTTGAAAAGTAAAAATCCTCTAGCATGTTCTGTGGTTACCTCACAGTTGTAATTCCAGGTCCTATTTGAAAGAAATTTACAGCGGTAAAAGTCACTGGCATGCTCCTGCGTATTTCTCAAAGATATACCGCTGTTGATGGTTTTTTCTTTTTATCAGATCATTCATCACACACATCCTCAACAACTGACAAAACAGAAATCAAACCAATGACAATCACCATACCCAAGGCCATCGTTGGTCTAGGTGAGTCTAAAGCTAAGGCTCACATAGTCATTGACCCGCACATTACAATTACTTCAACTTCATCTGCTCTCTTCTACTGACAATTTTTATTTCAATTCAAGGTCTTACACTTGGTTCAGATGAAACTGGACGTGGCTGTCCTGTCAAGACAGTTGTTGAAAATGGATCTATACACAAAGATGGCCGGCTGAAAATTGGAGATTTGGTTTTGAGCGTTAATGGAGAATCCTTAGTTGATGCAACTGGTCATCAAGCAAGGTGCGCAATCAAATGCGACCTGTTTGTAATTGCCGTACAAAATTTGATGTTAAAATTCTGAGTGTCTTTAGTCCACCTACCATTTTATTTTATTCCATCGCTCTCTTTTTTCTTACAGGGCATTGCTGCGACGTGCTGCATTCCACAATGAGATTACGTAAGCTTATTAGCCAGTGTTATGTCACTGTATAATTCTATTTACTATGTACAGCTATATAATATGATCATTGCCTGAATCAACTATTTACTTGTTATAATGTCTCCTCAGTTTGATCTTCACACCCAACAATCCAGAAGATCGTGGAATCCAAGCCACTCCTGACCTGGCCATTGTAATGCCTAGATTCAACAACACTCTAGACAGCTCAAACAGTTCGCTGCTGAAGCCTGAACTAGGTTGTCTCTCACCTGTGCCCCTTCAGGAATCTCCTTCGAATCTGTTGCGAACTGTCCAATTATACCGTGATCCAGAGTGGGGTCTTGGTATCAGCATTGTTGGTGGTCGATCTGATGGCACAGAACAATCTCTGAAGGGCATCTACATCAAGCATGTGTTGGAGACAAGCCCCGCTGGAAGAAGTGGCCTCTTGCGAACTGGAGATCAGATTCTGGAGGTAAAAACCACTGTGCCTTGTTTATTGATACATTCCTTTTACGTTTATCATAAAGCTAGCAGTAGCCATAAGTAGTTTTATATAAGGGATGAACTTTTCTACATTTTCTATTGATCTAAATTATTAGTTCAAGCCCAGTTTCCACTTGGCAAAACTTCACTGCTGCATATTTAGGTGGCTAAAAACTGTGTACGCTTGCGTTGTGTAACATGGCACTCAAATTTGGGTCACACAAATTTTGCTGCAATGAAAAAAATAGTAGAAGCTGTTCCTACATTTTTGCAATTCGCTTTTGCAAAAAGTCTCTCAAACCAATCAGAGCTGTGCAATAATTTTTTCATGGTAATATTATCCAAGAAAAGTGAAAGTAAAGTTTTGAGATCCCTTTACTTTCTGTTTTGTGTTACTTCCTCGACTTTTATCTTCGTTTTATTTGGAGACAGGCGTAGCAGTTTGAAGTAAATCATTTGAGGTTTCATTGATAAACATATTCTCTATTGATTTTATCCTTTGAATTTTAAAGCAATTTGAAGCCCTAAGTTTCAATCCATCTACCATCCTTGTCCTTGAAACTGTGTACACTATGTCAATTTTTCCCAACAAATTCACGTTCAAGTGAGCCATTCTATTTTCATTGAAATGTTCACATACGTACATCAATGTTGATCATAACTCTACAGAGACTTCATCACGTCTTCTAATCAAAACACCAAATATTTCTTGCAAACTTTTAAGTATGAAACCATTTAGTTTTATGAACAAGACCAACCAGTGTAGTAGCCAGATACTGAGTACCATGACACTTTTCATGAGTGTGAGATTTCGACAGTAGAATCCGTTCCAAGTGAAAATGAACCCATGAATTTTTCGCCATGAAAGTAGAGGCAAATTTTTCACTGTAGCAAAATTTCCGTACAAATAGAAACCTAGCTTTATCTATTTATTAATTCATTTCTGTAACTCCTTCAAGATCATCCTCTGTAACTGAATGCTAGTTCTATGTTAATCTTGTATGATATTTATTTTATTTTGCTTTCTCGAGGTTGATGACAATGATTTGCGGAATGCCACTCACGAAGATGCTGTCAATGCAATCAAAAATGCTTCCAATCCTGTGCGATTTTACGTTCGTGGAATTTCAAACAGAGTCGGTGCTGCATCTGATGGTAAACTGTCGGCGTCTAACAGTGATAATTCAGCAAATGTATGAAATTTTTCATTTCTTTTTTGTTTACTTAATCATGAATTAGATGTTAAAAAACCAATGCTCGTTCCTCAAACCAGGGTCAGTTTAGGTCCAAGCAGCAAGTCTTGAACATGCCTTAAGACTGGCATCACTATAAGAAGTTGTAGCTTTATAGATTTATCAATCATTATTTATTAACTCATGATCCAGAGGCTAGTTGTCAATTACTATAAATGAGTATGCTTTATTGGTTTCATTTTGATATAAAAAAGTATGAACTATTCCAAAGTATAAAACGTTAAATTATAAATTTATGTCGACAACAGCCTTTGATAATGAGAGACTGTTTTACCAGAAGTTTATTTTCTATGTTCCATATTTGCAGAGCTTCAATCTTAGTGATGATAAATTATTTACACGATCTGCTGCTCGCGCACAATATTCAGATGAGGAACGAGAGAAAGTGGTAGACGAAAGGAAAGTGCCAGGTTAGTTGCCATAGGATACCATTTGAAAATAGAAATATGGTACTGTGACATAAGATCATAGTTAAATATAGATGTGTATGCTTGCATAATTACTTTTAATAACCTCTTTTGTATGTAGCCTCATTATAAAGTATAATCTAATCACATGTGAATATAAGTTACGCGTTGTTTAATTTTGATATAAGATTCTTGCTGACCAGCATTTAATCAATAAGCTTGCCTATTCTGTTATGTGACAGATACACATCTGTTGTAACATTGATAAAATATCAAGTGGATGGCAAAGCAAAATTGTGTAGTATGTCAAATCTTATCAAAGTTCACTTTAGTGTTTGATGATTTGCGCATTTCAGCGGTTGAAAAATATTCCGATTTCAATGGCACAATTGTGGAAGTAAAATTAACAAAACAAGAAACTGGAATTGGTAAGTAAATCTTCTATTTTATAATCAGGTGTTAAAATTTATGACATTCTATGACAGTGTTCATGTCCTTACGATCTGTGGTTAATGCTATGAAAACAAATTAGAGGAGATTGATCTTGTTTTTATAATCCAATTCATTTGTCTTGTGCTGGTTGGATAGGTCTGAGTATCGCTGGTGGCAAAGGTGCAGCATCTAACCACATATTTGTGATTGATGTTAAGCCTGGTGGACCTGCTGATTTAGACGGTAGAATCCAAGCTGGAGATGAAGTCTTGGAGGTCAGTCACTGCCATCAATCTGATAGATAATTTGCAACAATAACTTTACTGATACTCACAAGAGTAGAATGATTGCTACATGGCCATCTTAAAGTGTAGGTCTATGATGTTGATTGTGGTTGTAACTAAGCTCCTTGTCAGTACTGGTTTGAGCTTGAATGTTTTAGTAAGTTTGAATTCACTGTGCAGCAACCTGTATAAAGATTCCCATTTCTGCCTCATAGAATAGACATTGTCTTGACTAATAATGCTTTATTCACGAAATAAAACCGTCTCGTCATTTATTTTCTTGATGTAAGGTCAATGGTGTTGAAGTCCGTGGTTTCTCCCATCAAGATGCATCGGCCATTCTTCGTCGTGCAAAATCTACAGCAACACTTATTTTGGGCCGACCAATGGATATGTCTCATTTTGGCACACTTCAAGTAAGTTATCTCATTGGTCAGTTCTTGTGCATTCAAAGATCTCAATTTGATTTGATGTATTCAAATATGCGATTTCTTAGCGAGAACTAGGTAGAAGAGAATCTCCTGAGAGTTTATCAACTACGCCTGTCCAAAAACAACCCCTGATGCGAATGAAGACATTCCGCAAAGAGGAAGTCATCACTTTGAACAAGGTAATGATTTTAACTGTTTTAATTTTGTAGTGTCTATGAGTATATTGTAGTTGTTATATTGTTGTTCAAAAGGGTGTCACTGGACTTGGTTTTGCTATTGGTGAAGGCAGGCGTGCGTCTGATGGTGAACATGGCATTTTTATCAGAAATATCACAGAAGGAGGCACAGCCTTCAAGGTGAGAAAGCAAGCATCAAGTCACTGTTCTCTCTGATTCAAACGAGATTGAGATTTTTTCAATCCAAACCGCAACTACAACGTCTCAATTGTTTGCTTCACCAAACAGGATGGTCGGCTACTTGTTGGTGACCAATTGCTTGCTATCAATGATGCATCACTCGTCAATGTCAGCCAGTCAGATGTATGAGATTCAGTATTATGAAATTGATCATCTTTTAAACCACTTATAAGATACTGTACCATTAAGTGACAGGAAGTGGCCTCCACCTTTTGATGGTATCAGGACTCAATCATGTGTATTGTTTTGATTGTCTGACATTTGTAGGCTGTCAATGTCATCAAATCAGCAGAAGGAACGGTTAAACTCAATGTATGTCGCAATATCGAAATCCCTGTTCCAGTTGAAGAGACAGAAGAAGACAAACCAGTGCAAGATCAAGCTGAGAACCAAACCAAGACAATTGTTCCCAGTGTTACAAAGGGTAACAACAGCAAGCCTTTGTATTTAAAATCCACTCTACTTTTTTAAGTTTACTTTTAAATTCCTTCATTTGTTGTTTTGTTTACCTTAGAATCACCTGCACATAGTCCAGCCGGCAGTGCTGTGAGTTTACATGACAACCGAACGCAACCAATTGAAATAGGCAAAGATGTTGTCATTGAAATTGAGAAAGGAAATAGTGGACTGGGGCTGAGCATAGTGGGAGGTTCGGATACACTGCTGGTGCGTACAGTCATCATGGGCACTTCTGTAGACCTTTTCAATCCTCTTGTGTCACCACAGCATATGTTATCATGACTCAGGTTAATTTCCTCTGTTTTTGTTTTTTTTAGAAATCTGTAGTGATTCATGAGGTGTATGAAAATGGAGCAGCATTTCGGGACGGTCGACTCAAATCTGGAGATATGATTCTAGAGGTGAGGTGAATATGATGATTTATTGTTTTATTGTTTGTGTTAGATTGATTGTCATGTGTTGTTGTTACTCTGGTGTGTTTCTGTTGGATTGTTTTTACCAATCAGTTGCATTCATTTTCCATTCAATTTATGATGTTATCTAACTTTTAGGTAAACGATTCCAGTTTAGTAAATGCTAGTCATGATGAAGCAATTTCATCTCTACGAATTGCCGGTCAAGTTGTGCGCTTGAAGGTTCGTCGTCAAGATGCACAAACGTCGTCGGCATTGAAGAATTTAGGTAGATTGATAAACAATAGATCGTGTCTTAGATCCCAGGCTCTAATAGATGCTAAAGTACCATATTTTAGTTGTTCTGTCTCATTTCTAGATTGTTTTGAAGTGTTTACGGTGACGCTGGACAAAAGTCTTGGCAAAGGACTTGGTTTCAGCATAGTCGGAAAAAGGTGAGGACACAGATGCTAACCAGTAGTATTATGTATTCAGCTGCCTTGGGGTAGCATGACCGTGTGTGGGGTGGAGAATTGGTTGTCAGAATTAGAACACATTTGAGATACCTGTGTACATGTTTGTTTGCTACAAAAGTTATAACGTCTTTGGATTTTATTATTCCAAACATTCATCTTCTATTTCCATTTATTTTTCAGTGGGTTGGGAATATTTGTATCCGAAGTGGTGAGTGTCTCTGGTTCATAAGATGGCCAAGCAAGCGAATCAAATATCATGTTATCCATTTGTTTTTATGCGTTTTCATTTTAGATGCGTGGTGGTGTTGCCATGGGTAAATTACTAAAAGGAGATCAAATCATTTCCGTCAACGGAGAGTCTTTAAAACTGGCATCACAAGAACAGACGGCTCACTTACTCAAGGTATTGCAAAGCGTTATACTGCTTTTACTGCTATGTGAGTAGAAATATCTAGAGATGTAACTGTGCTGTCATTTCAATCCGTCATTTGTGATTCAGATTGAATCACAATCTAGAATAAATATTAAACCAAATGGTCTGATCCTTGTCTTATGGGCTACTAGCTATGGGTTACCCAATTCCTGCTCCGTCGGGTCCAGGTATGGTATTGAGGTAAAATTCTAAATTCTAGCATTTATTTGCACCATGAAAGATGCCAAATCAAAGACAATGTTTCAAGATGAATCTCTAAAACTCAGAACATACTTAATTTTAAATGAAAAGGATCTGAATTATTTTACAAAGTCAAGTACTGAAATCTTAAAAGCTCTATTATCTGCAGTAGCATGATCAGTCACGGCTCCAGTTCAATTGGGTCAAATAAAATCAGTGGATGGTTATCTGGTGATGACATAGTACTATAACAAATTGTATAGATACTGCATAAAATGGCAATTAAACATCAACTTAACAAAAAGCAAAATATTGATATTCCAAAGATATAATAAAGACCAAAGTTC
>JANVCG010100102.1:0-14897 GCA_025505365.1 Haliclystus inabai
ATATGTGATAAGAGGTATAAATTTTACATGTATAAGTATCATGAACAATTTGTTCACAGCGAGTGCCATATACAACTTATTTAACTACTTAAATTGCAATTTTTATATGTTGAATTTAGGAGCAATAATCCAGATCCATATATTTGAGATGAAAGTTTGCTTACTTAAACTTTTTAAATAGTTCAAAAAAAGTAATCAGTAATTGGTAATCAGGATTACTTTTTGGGTCGAGTAAATTGTAATTTTAATTGATTACTTTTTTACGAAAAGTAACAGTAACGGTAATCCGTGATTATTTTGAAAAGTAATTGTAACGATAATTGATTACTAAAATCTGAGCCCTGATAATTTAATAGCTATGTCTATTCTATTTCACACATTGTGTTTCCCTTGCCTTTAATTTAGTGGGAGTGGTTCTGAAAATAATTCCCTTCCAGGGGCGATTGTCCTTTATTCCTACTTCATTTATTTTACCTACTGTTGTTTTAGCTTGATTTCAATGATCTAGCTCATAGACGTATCTACTCAAATTTACTAATGGATATATCCCCATCGCTAATGGGCGTGGGAGTTGCTCATGTACTTGAGTAATGAGTTATGTAACCCCAACTAATCAAAATACTATGAACGTTGCGCGAGGGAGAAAGTCACATTCACCTTACCAAAATTTCATTGAATGCACAATTGTGCTTATATCAATTTTCTCTCTGTTTGAAAATGTCATGTTAATTGTTTCAATGTTTTTCGCAGTTTGCACTTGTATTCTCTATGTCTGTTAATTGGTCTGATTGAAGTTGAAACTGTTTCAATTTGTTATGTTAATTATTAAAAAAGATTCCCCTCCATTATGTATCCCACCTTTTGATATGCGGCTTTGCCTTGCGTTGCTTTGCATTTGCATCTCCTTGCCACATCTATGGTGGTATTTGTTACTGTAGTAATATGTAAGTTGGCAATGTAAGAGAAAAGACACGTGTTAACAACAGAAGTAACTTTGAATCTAACACTAATTATCAATCTAATCTGTAATTTTACATGGGTGTAATCTACAAGGGCCTGTAATTCGATACATGCTTGGATTGCCTTTATGTCAAGGTGACTGGCAATAGGAGAAGTTTAATTTTAAGATAAATTTTTAGCTGCTTCACAAGATGGTGCTATTATAGTGTTCCAGTCCAAATATTCCCACAATTTTTTGTTAGTAGCCTAATAAAATGCATCATCAAATTACTAGTTCTTTACCCCCTGCCTGATTAGTGATTAACCTTTGCATCTGTTACAGGGACACCCAAAGTATTTCAGGCAGGAGAGGCCGAGTGACAGGGCATTTTTTTCAAAAAAGTGTCCTAGCTTCGCTTGGCCACCATTTCTGCCTTCAAAAGGAGAAGAAGACAGTCACAGTGTATCATGATAATGTAGCAAAAATGAAAAAATTGTGTAAAATAACAGCAATCTTCTAGAACAAAAAAGTTGTTTTGCTGACTGGTCAATAATGGAACCTTGATTTAGAACGGACTGTAAAATTATTTGCCGAGATATTTAGACTTTTACTGAAAGTTGCGAGATATGATTTTCGGCTAGGATTCAATTGCAGTAAATTTTTCTTACAGTTTCCTTTTGTTAAAATCGAATCAATCTTTTCTTAATTAATAAAATTTGCAGAACTCTTCTCAATGGAGAGAATCTACTGACAAGTTAACTCGCAGCTTGCTTCACTCCGATTTTCTGGTTATTGCATTTGACATTGAGAGCATATCAAGCCCAGAATGAAGATAAGAAATCACTAGTTATTTTTTGGGAGAACATTTGAGGGATGAAAAGCCGAGCTTTGGCGCCAGCCAAAGCTCTGACTGTGGACTGCGGCTTGCAGGCGCCCTCTAGACTCCCGTTCCTTTCACCGACCTCTGTGGGTTTTTCAGGGTTTACGGGCTGTGTTTCAAAATATTGGGGCACTTTCCTGCGGCTTTCTTCCGCTCTTTTCTTCGCCATCGTGCCTCTCGGCATCCAGTCTTGCCTCTCATTGATTCTCGTTTCGTTATTTGCACTGCAAGTATTTTATTTTCAATTTTCGACTTTCCAGTGTATTTCTGCGGGACTAAACCTGCGGGACCACCTCTATTGTTGTCTCCAATGATTGTGGATCCCTATGTGGTTTGATCTACCGACCCGAGAATCGCACGCACGCACGCCGCCCTGCACTGTTCCACTGCTGTATTGCTACCAAATTTGAGGCCTGTTTGCTCGTCTGTCTCTGTTGTGTTTCTCTTTGCTGCAGTTACATGTTCCAGGCTAGCATAGGACTCGAGCTATTGGGATTTTTTCCACAGAGATGGGGGTCATGCGTGCTCGTGTTAGTTTTGAAATTTGACTTCCGGCTTCCACCTTGTAAATAGACGTGTGATGGCAATCGATTCCCCGAGATTTCCTTCATGTGTGCAAGACCAGATACTTGTAGGTCGACTAGGAGTTCGCAGCCACACCCTGCCGTGGAATGGGATAGAATTGTTATTGTTCGTTCTCCGCTGTCTGCTGTTTGATCTTGCAGCTTGGCTCTCGTGCTTGTTCTCGACGAATCGTTTACACACTGACTCGACCGTTTGAAAAGATGGCCAAAGAGGAGAACAACCCACCCCAATTCAAAGGCCACGCCCACTCATCAGCCTCATACTTGCCGAGACCATCAACGACTTCTCAGTACTTTTCCGCATGCAGCACTCGGATAACCCTAATTGGAGACGAATAAATCAACAGACGTTGACTACCGTCCTTTAGATAGAATTTCTCTGAAGTTTGAGTTGATTCCCGGCTCACTAGAGTTAACTAAATTACCAAGGCAGTTGTGACAGTAACTTGATATATCAACAGTAGTGACTTGCTAGCCTACTCAGTGAATTTCTAGATTGCTATCTGGAAATATCCAACTTCAACACAAAGTTTTCAGTAATCGTCTGTCCCTTACGGCTTGTCCCTCCTGCCCCGTGGCGTGTGTGCCGTGGTGTAGTGGTTAGGGGGTTGGACCTTGATCCGCAGGGTCTTGGGTTCAACCCCTTGCCGGAGCACCATTGGTTGGCGTCAGGAAGGGCATCCAGCCATTAAAACACTAATATGCTACCTTGTTAAAAATCATTATATGAACCCACTCTGATGAAAAGAAGCTGAAAATGCTTACCCGGTTGTGGATAAATGAGCAATCCAAAAAAAAAAAAAAATCCAAACCGCCTTGTTCCGGTCTCCCTGCGTGTGTAGCACGGCGTTTGATCTAGGCCTATGATATTTGACATATTTGATAGACCGACTAAATCTGCAGTAAAACAAAATGAAGTAGTTGAAATCGATTGTAGATGGCTCAAGGCATAATTACTATCAAAATAAAATACTTTGCTGCCACCCGGATACTCAGGGCATTTGAGCCCAAGATAGGGGGGGATTGATCGATTTCCAAGGAGCAGACGAACACACATGAAAACACGTGAAAACACATTCAGTAGGGCCCTATTAATGCCCAAGTGTTTCCTTTCATTTCCAAAAAAATACCTGGAGAATACCGATCATGATACAAGTCTGACAGAAAAAACAAAATTTTAAATCCTACCTTGATACTTCAATAACTCAATAATGACTTGAATAATCTGAAATTTGTGAGTTTCTGTCCCTCACTTGATGATAGCGGAACGACAAAAACACGCTCGTAAACTTCGTGGAAACCAGACAAACGCAGAGGGACTTCCCCCGCGGACAGGGTCACGTGCGCTCGATGGGAAGACTAGTCTCCAGGCCTTCTTTGCTTTGGGCGACCGCGTACTACTGACCTGAAAGGGCAGGTTTCTTGTCAATAGAGATTACACCCAGTGGTAGGAATTTCAAGATGAGGTTTTTATTTGGCAGCTATAAGATTTTCCTGTGAATTACCAAAAAGGAACTAGCAGCTACTTCTCGTACACAGGTAGAGCCATCTTCTTTTATCCAAACTCTTCAATGCATTTGTCATGCTTAGTGGACCATAAAAGTCATGACATGGCATGATGGCAATTGATTTGAAAAAAAGCTTGATTGTTGAATGAAAAAATTGAAGTTGGCTTACAATCCTCGAAATGAAAAATCAAGCAAAACAAGAAATCAGACAGTATTTATATTATCAAGATATGAGTCTAAATATTTGTACTCAATGTCAGTATCGAATGACAAAGCTATATAAATGAACCCTTATACTGTAATATTAAATGCATGAATATGTGTCTTCCTTCACTTTTTTACTATGATGTGCTTATGAATATTATTTTGTCCTTGTAATAAATTTTCCTGGACAAACTGCAAAACTAGATCTGAAATGTGCAGTCTACTGCGCAATGACGTCATTGAGAGATGAAATTTGAAATGTTCAAAATAGACAGAAAGTATTGGATTCAGCTGATTCTCAGTTAAATTTCAATGGGAAGAAAATAAATGCTGGAATTTATTCAGGTCAAAATAGACTGAAATCCGCCAATAGACTGAATAATTAGTTACTCAACGTGAAATGTCCATTTTCATCCATGTGCTTTCTTTGCTGTAGTGTCTGGCAGGCTCATTGTGTAACTCGGCTCAAAGGCAAGACACAAAAGATAGACATTGCCTAACAGTATGGATTACTCAACACTTTTAGAAGACTTTCAAACCGAAATATAAACTTGAGTTCTGAGATTAGATATTATCTAAGCAATGTACGGGCCTGTAGCAAAGGCGGACGGGTTCTTAGTTTTGAATACCGAGTTTGAACTGGATCCGAACATCATTGATTGAAGTATGGTTTGGGTCTGAAAAACTATGAACTAGAAGATCCGTAATGGATCTCATTTACTCCATTGAAATGATTTCATTTTATAAATGAATTAAACTCTGATGATGTACCGTGTAAAGGTTTTAGATCCTTCTTTCAATCCGACACACATATCTAGCAGTCCCCGATCTAGAACCAGGTCCAGCCAAAGATGAAACCTAGTCAAATCCTTGGATCAGATTTGGATCCAGCCCACCTCTAACCTGCAGTACTGATAATTTCACATCATTTCACATTTCTTCTGTAATACTGTGGGAACGCCCACCTTTTGTAATGCAAAGTTAGCAACAAATTAAGACATGAACAGGTAGAAGCGAAAATGGGAATGAGATTCAATGTAAAATGTTTTAGATGATAGACATCATACTGGTGCTAGACAGTTTATTAGAACATTAATTTAATTCTGAGAGGAACTATACAATGTCTTCTATTTTTGAAGGTTTAGGGAAAATGGATACAATGCAATGTGTGTTAGGCTTTAAAACAAACAGTCTTATTTTAGTTTCACGCATGCGTAGCCCATTGACCATTACTATTTTAATTACACTTATACTAAATCAATTTCAATTGTACAGCTGCTAAAACAATTTAATAGGTGTTGAAATTTGCATTTAATCAAAATCACTACAAATAATGTCACACATGTGACTTAAAATACGACAAAATCACTCAAACATATGCTTTAATCACAATGATGAGTTACATCATAAAATCAAACCAGATGGACAAGAATTATGAAATTTCCATACCGTCGAGCTTCGATACGTGTCACCTGGTTTTAATATTGGTTTATAAAAATTGTCCTGGAATATAAAAAAAAGGATTGCAATTACATAAATTATTGAAACAAATGACCTACACATATTTTTTTAAGAAACCCAGCAAAGGCTTTAGTACTATAAGAGTTTCTTAACCGTTTTTTAATTCTCAAATTTCTCAAATACACAAACAGTTACCAAACCACAATTTAAGCTCAATTAAACTACATTACATTTAACATCTCTATTAAATATTTTAGCTCCAAAGCAACTCAAAACTTCATTTAGCAGTTATTTAATGTGCAGAGGACCAAGTACGTTGAACTTTGAAAGCAAAATCATACTAATTGAAAAGTTGCCAGTTTCTTAGAAACTTCCAACAAAGTATTACAGTTTCTTTTGATTTTTTAGCCTTAGTAGCCTACTAAGTTTCTTATAAACGGGTTTCTTATAAAAAATATGTGTATATCAGCAGTTGAGTTTTTAAAAATCAGATTTTTCCCAGGAACACAACACATTAGTCTACATTATAGATAACTTTCAACATTATAGGTAAAACTAAGTCTAATTTCAACATGTGAAATTTGACAAGTACTTTTGGTTTCGATAATAATTGGGGTGAGGTAATACATAAATCAAAAGCATTATTATAACCCAATACAGTACATACACCCAACACAATCTCAATCAAATTGTAAAATTGAAGAGTAAATTCTGGTGATGATGGCTGGTGGGGTTCAGACTGATTGATGTGGTTAAATAGAGTGTTTACAGCATACAAGATTACACTTAGTTGGGAATTCAAATAGCTCAAGGTTTTCCTAACCAATATCCAACTCAAACATGATATTTTGAGACATTTCTAACCCCCTTTTTGATTAATATACGCACTGTGTTAATGGCATTTGGATAGAACTGTGTCTCCAAGCACAGTCCCGCGTGTTTCTTGTACGTCACAAAATTTTTTCCTTTGATTCCACCCACATAATTTCCAGTGTACAATTGCAAGCCCGGCTGATTGGTGTACAAATCCAAACAGCGACCAGAGATTGGCCCTACAAGACTGAAGAAAACAATTTTATTAGTAAAACGTAAACAAGTAAAGTATACATAGGGATGTTTCAGGAAAGTAGATTCAACTAACAATTAAAAACCTATTGCACAAAAACTAGGATGTCCTGGATGAACCAGACACCTTACATAGAATCCAAAAGAGTCACACTAATAATTATTATTAATGAATTAACCCTTTGCTCAAACACCCCCTGCATTGTTTATGTAAAAATACGCTTCACAAGAGCCCAATTACCGTGCTTGTACTTCAGTGTCAGAGTCTTGATCTAAACAAAAATTATGGTCATATCCTCTAGATTCTGAAAGCAAATCAATTTCAAAGCCAACACGTCTCATTCCATTATTAAAATCAAACGGGGTGTCATCCACTGGAGCTTCTATACCTAAAAGCAAAAGAGATACGATAAAGAAAGGAATGGTTTTTAGATAGCCTACAGTGAAGAGTGGCTCTGCTGTGTATGGAATACTGTTAATTATTCACTTTCATTTTTGGTCGAGCCAAAACCATATGACAGCTGGCACTGCGGCTGCATGCTCAAATCAACACACTACAGTGGTTTGGTCTATCACTCACATGACAACAATGTATCATGTATGTTGTTAAAAAAATAATTAATTTCCAAGAATTGATGCTGCAAAAACCGTCCAATTTTTCTATAACACTTTGTAGCTAGCAATATAACCAGTGGGGTTAATGTAATTCTGAAACACGTGTACAATGTTTTTCCTGCAGTTTGGGATTTCTTTAGTCTTATTAAGCGTCTCTCACAGGTATACACATTACACAGGTATATGCACCACAGCTTTTTGTTTCAGAAACTTATTATCAGCGTTACTGGTTGGATTAGATGATGAAAATAAAGACAAAGTACTTAGAGAGAGTGAGATAGTTGGACAGACCTAGCTAACCTGTCGGAATGGAGCTTTTTGTGGTAGGCAGATATTTCTTTGCAGCTATGTGCAGATTATGATTGAGGACATCCGAGCATTCCTGACAATTAATATGACACATTTGCACATATGAGATACGATAAAGGTAAAGATACAAGCATAAGCAAAAAAATATTTCAAACTTCAAAGCAATCAATTGACAACACTCTTGAACGCAGACTTTTGAAGGGAAAACCCATAAAGTACAAACCCTGTGATTAGTCAAATAAATTAATATCTAGCAACTCTGATTCTCTATCTAGTGTAGACAATCAAAGCTATAGGGCCTACAATTTATTGGACAGGGTTCTAATTGAAAAATACCTGCCTTTCCATCAAGGTTGAAGTATGTATGATTGGTGAGAGAAACAATAGTTGTCACCTCTTCAACATTTGCTTCAAAATCAATTATTATCCGATTGTCAGCTGATAACGAATAGAAAACAGCAACAAGCAATTTCCCAGGGTAGCCCTCTTCGCCATCAGGACTTGTCATTCTCAACACCACTTTATTATTAGAAATTATGGAGCCTTTCCATAGTTTCTGTAAAATGTAAATGAAAATTGCTTTGATTCTCTCAAACGTAATCCAACGTTATTTGGAGTCTACTCAACAGTAATAAACAAGTGGGGGGGAGTAACTAAGTGAATGAGTGAACTAGTCAGTCAGTCAGTCAGTCAGTCAGTCAGTCAGTCAGTCAGTCAGTCATCAGTCAGTCAGTCAGTCAGTCAGTCAGTCAGTCAGTCAGTCAGTCAGTCAGTCAATCAGTCAGTCAGACTGTTTATTTGCCAAATAGCTATTTGCAAACCAAATCCAAGGAGGATGCATTTTTGGATACTGCCTCTTCTTTCATTTATAACTATTGTAAAATGTTTCAATTTTCCGCTCTATTTCTTACTTGGTCAATACTAAATAACGTAATTACATAACTGAAGCTTCAATTTTACAGTTGCAAATTTCGAGCCTTCATGTTTACCTTGATTATGGTGCACTGATCCATTTGACGAATAAGATGTTGTACTGATTAATGATTGGCTAGAGATGAAGCTTTGCGATAGTTGAGGCTCTGGAGATAAATTGTTACAAACTTTCTCATATTCTTTTCTATAAAAAAAATATATTAACATACATGGATTGATCTGGACTGAATCATATTAGTGAATGATAAAGCTTACACCCTGTTTCTTACAATAAGCCTAATAGTCCGCATTTGATGAAAATTAGGCAGAATTAGGAATGGAGGTATATTGAAGGCTGATTGCAAGTACAAATGAAACTGAAATCCACTATTTGGAAGTATCTGGCAATTCCATCTTTTATAAGCAAGACCTTTCATAGTTTTTGATGTTGCTCAATCTTCAAATTGCAATTCGTATCTAATCGCAGGAGCCTTGAAAAAAAGTTCCTAAGAGAAACAGTCACAATTCTGACGGATTCAAAACACAAATAAAAATGAATTAAATACCTCAATTGCTCTCCCCTTGCAATAATCAAACGTGCGACACCTTCTTTTGATGCCAGTCGTATAGTTTTGACAGCTTCTTGATTTGAGATGTTTCCAAGATCATAACCATTTATTTCTATAATTTGATCGCCTTCTTGTAAATCACCTATTGGCAAGGTCACAAAAATTTATCAAGTTGATCTATCTTTCTTGATGTTATGAAAATAATTTGAACACAGACTGACTCTTGTAGAATCAAGTAACACATTCGATAGCTTGCCCCTCCCCTAGTCGTTCTAGAATCCCTCATTGCTCGGGTTAGCTGATGTAATTGCCATATAAGAATTGTTAAGAAAAAGACGGATTGTTCATCTGCAAACATTTAGTGACAGTCACTATGTCCTACAATAGAGAAGTATGCTACAAGTTACAATGAATATTTGAGCAAAAAGATGAATGCATAGGCATGTATCATCTTCTAATATTTGGCGTATTGTTCATGGTATATTTTAGATTAATTTTAATAATCAATTGATTCAATTATTTAATACAAAATAACTGACCAAGGAAATCAATGCACAAATATTACGATTAGTACTTTATCATATATGTTTGGATTTGTATTTACCATGTGAGAAATGCTGAGAGAAATGAGTGGTGCAGAATAATAAACAAGCTACAGGCTAGATCATTCTAGCCCTCTGAGAATCCTCAAGTTTTTGGAGTGTGGAAAATATGGATGCAAACATACAGTAAATGTGTGGTAATGTAAGATTTTTCATTTTAACATGTGATTTTGAACTATTGTTCACCCTAGAATTTCATGCGCATTTGACAGACTAATCAGTGCAGAGGAATGCTTACGTGATTACGTAGAAAATTTCTTACCATTACTATCTGCTACACCATTGCTAAGTATTTTCTTCACAAAAATACCATTGAATCGGTTGTTAACAAATTGACCACCACATATTTTAATACCTGATAGACAGAAGAGATCAAGATTTTATGATCAACCGATTTGTTTCTATTCATTAAATTTGACATCTGATATAAAATATATTGGCATGGTTTGAAAATAATAATTTCAAGCATAATTACTAAACCACAAACTTCCTCATCTCATAGAATAATTTCAAATCTTCAAAACAACATTTACATTGTTACAGTTACAGTCAAACATGTTATAACAGTTACCTCTAAAAAGCGGCCACCTGTCTATAATGGTCACTTTCTTTTGAAATGTCAAAAATGGTATTTTCTATTGAATCAATCCTGTACATAAAGGCTACCTGTATATAGTGGTCAATTTATCTACCTCTCTTTGCTGACCATTATGTACAGGTTTCACTGTACCTTATAAAATGTGGTTGAAACTGGTTTTGTATTAGAATGAAAATCCCTAGATTTTCTCCATGATTTAATTAAAGAATACAAAATACAAAAAATTTTGCGATATTTCTTCAATGAGCCATATATCGACATTTGAAATCATGATCCATTTACAGCCGTAAGAACATTAGATTTGATTATCTAAGTCAATTTATCAAATACATTACGGACATCTTGAAAATAATCATATGAACTTACCAAGACCTTTTTGGCATTCTTCAAGAGTTATTGTTAGGAGTTTATCGTCACAGGAAGCCATAGCACCGTATGCATAACACATCGATGATTAAGACAGCAACCAAACGTTTCAAGTCTGAAAAAAGGAGTATTTTTATTGAATAATGAAGGATTTTAAATGATGAATTGTAAGTTGTAATAATTCCATCGGATAATTTCTACAATAAAATGAAATTATGTCTATAAAAATGTCTGCGTGAAGTAGGTCTAAATTATTGAGAGTTATAATGCGTGATGACATAACACACTATATATTTTATAGGTCTATATTAATTTCCAACTCCATGTTGGCAATCAGTATCATTTTTTCAGAAGGTGTAGATGATTCAAGCAATCTAGATCAATTGTGCGAAGATATCTGGGGGAAATGTTCAATAAATGCTAAGACCTTCAGCCTTGAAAATGGAGCCAGTTACACAATGTGACAGCTCAAATACACAGATGCATAATGCAATTATTTTAATCAATTGTCTTTTCCATTCTAACAATTTCATAGTGAGATACCCAATTTCAAAAGGCAATCACACTTTTTTACAATTCTGATTTCTCGAACTGGCTATATTTCCCATGTTTAGGTCTGGATTAATCAGAACAACCTAAACACTCCATGTACAAATCAGTCAAGTAACTTGACTCAAGCTGTCTTTTGAGCAGAGCATAACCTAACATTAAATATTCTGGCAGAGCGAGTGTAGCCTCACAAATTTATTGTGAGTGGGTTCTAGGTCTTATTAGAAATCTGCATTCAAAGGAGAATTTTATGAAAAAGATGGATTTTGTATAGCCTTCAATTTCTACGTGTATAGAAATAAGATCGACAATTTGAAGCAAGATGGTAAATTATAATGCCTCAGCTATGAAATAAAATTCACAAAAGTCCACAGTAGTTGCAATAGCATAATAATAAATCTAGTAGGCATTTCATCTCAGTTAAAATCAGAAGTATCCAGAAATCATGACTTTTGAACTCTCTTACCACTGATTATTCTCTTGTCTTTATCTCACAATATCTACATAAAATTTACAGTTCCATTAATTGTTCATTTGCTTTGTGCTTTACTAACAAAGCTCGTTGGTTTACATTTTGCTTGTTGCTAGGTATAAAAGCGTCCATTGAGATGAAAGTGATCAACAATCCGCCATTTTGAATCAATGAGAAATCGACGCCAAAAATGGCGCCGCGCAAAAGATGCGAATCAAAGATTAATTTTAACTTTAATTATACGAATTTCAATTTAATTTTAATCTTGTCTTACAACGATACTAAACAACAACTGTATCTAAAATTTTAAATTGCGTTATCGAAATTTGATAGCGATGGAAGACAATCTGCAGATAAGAGATCCGTAAACTGTCTCCCAATCCAATGACAATCCATCATAATGGAGAATTAATTTCGACCACGCAAGCTCAAGAATAAGATTGCTCTTTGAGGTCAAAAAATGTGCGTGTGCGAACAAAATCCTGATGCTTCAAGCTTATATGAGATAGCTTTCAATCACGACAAGGTTAGATTCAGCTTGCACACACGCATGAGCTCCGTTGGCCTCAAGCACATTCAAGACTTGCGTAGCTGTTCGCAGAGTTCGGAAAGTAGCTGCCTCATCAATTTTGTAATGATTCGATGCTTAAAATGTGAATAAATACTTACCATTGCGTGATCATTAATCTATATATTTTTGTCAGTCCAGCTTCCAACCTTTTGTTAGTCGTCCGTGAATCTTTGAGGTAAAATGTGAACGCGTGAGCTGCTCATTTGCAAATAGTCAATGTGCATGTTCAGAAACCTGTCACGGGAGAGTCTCAACTTGTTTCCATATTCTACAACGCATTGAGACAGGTGACAAAGCCTTATTTGTCTTAGAAACTCAAAAACAAAACACTGCATTGTTTAAATAAACATTGGCGTCCTCTTTGCTTTGCCAGTCTGATAGACTTTGATTTGAGCAACGCACTAATGGGAACAAGAGGGGGGGGGGGCAATCAATCATTTTTCTATTTAAGGGAAAACTTGAGAGGTAGTAGTTTGGAGTTCCATTGAAACAAAGGGATATTAAAGGATTTGAGTTGTGTCAAACAGGTGCGTTAAATATCGGCGTCAAAATGAGAAAAAGTCTGAATGAAACAAAAAATGGTTGCAGAAATAAGCAAAATTAATACTAATCTGTTTTACAGCGATCAAATACTAAAAGTAGAGATACAATTAATACTATTATCACATTATATGAGGCAATATATATTCTCAATGAATTATGTACAAAATATTTCAATTGATTAATGGCAAGAATCAGCTTGGCGATAGGATTATATAGCAAAATACCTGTATTCCATAGAAGGCAATGCAAAATAGAACAGAGACATTGCTTTGAGCAGATAAATATAAAAGATTAGAGTTTACAGAAAGTGACTTATACAAGATGCAACTAAATTCAAGCGTTGTTTTAAAGTATTAAGACCTAATGCACGCAGGCGCTGCGTGTCATCAACAACTACAAACTGCATCATCCACCACACCCAAGCTGGACCATTGCCCCCATTATGACATGGCTGATCGAATAAAGGCATTGGGCCTAATGCAGCTTTGAGGTGTTCCTTAGAAACAAAAATCACTAAATTTCAAACTAGAGATAAAAATATTGATGTGTGCTACACTGAAGCCTGTGCTCTTTGTTGGGGAATGTTGGCCAGTTGAGGTGGCCTTTTATCGGGGGGTCAAATTTAATAGGAATTTAACTTGATACAGAAAATAGAAACTGACCATTAAAGACAGGTAGTTGCTCTAGAGGGTGACTGTTATAAACAGGTTTCATTGTACATTGTAACCTACTTTGGTGCAAGTCAAAATTGCAGCTGTTTCCATTGCACTTATTCAAACATAATTATTACTTGATCATGACTCAATCGCAATATCATCAATATTATTATACATTTCAAAATAAATTTGTTGCATTCTTTGTGTGACAGGTACTGTAAAATAGAATTCTGAACGGTTCGGCAACAGTAATCATAGAGATTATGACATTTGGTTTGCGCACAATGATTGCTAGAATTGATGTTTATTGATGTGATCCAGTGCAGTATTTATATAGCATTTGTTTACTCTAGCCTCTTTATCAGTGAGGGACACATGTTATGACTCTGGTGTTATCTATTCATTAAATCACAAGACATAACAATTACATTGTTACAATCTGAACATTTGAAAGGTGGATTTTGGGATCCAACAAGGCAAACTTCTTTGAAGAACATCAAGCATACCTGGGCATACAGTGGTAAACTTGCAAATAACTCTTGACAAGATTTATATAGTTGCAATGATAATGCATTCATACTATCAATATCTAAAATAAACAAAACACAAAATATAATTTAAAATTGGAATAATTATGTCATTCTAGCTTCTACTGTCTCCTTTGATTATTGTAAGTGTTGTGAAGCAGGAATGCAAATATCCTGTAATTATGTGGTAACACATTGTTAAGAATAGAATAGAACATGGACAGGAGTTGATTCATCCAAACACTTCAAGCCAAGCCTAAATTTAAAATTCTTTTTTCTCTCCAAATTACTCAACAACAGTACTTACGGTTTAACAATAGTATTACTGTATAGAGGACTCAATTATAGCAATATGGTTTTATACAATACATTGAAACGGTCACAGCCAGCTATGAAAGGAACATCTGCTGACAATTACATGCAAGTAGCCTTTCTATACAAGGTTAATTTAATAGAAAATATAATTTTGGACATCAAAAGAATGACCATTATAGACAGGTGGCTACTTTATAAAGGTGACCTTTAGCACAGTTTTGACTATAAATACCACTGATGCTACTCAGAATATGCTTTAACATTTAGGAATTACTTACGATTTCTAAATAAATTGTTATTCAATAATAGTGGAATTGTGAAACAGTCTTGGAGAATAAATACATCACATACTGTAATATCACTCACCTTCATTTGCAATGGGTGTGTCTTTGATCCATTTTATCTTTGCTGTGTGAAAACCATCAAGGAACCCTCGTGATAAAACCTGAATTCAAAGAGAAGTGTCATAGCACAGTTCTATTTTCGCAAACAGTATACTTGAAAAATTGAAACATTTATGTAGTGCTGATGTAGCTTTTCATAACATGAGGTTAACTTTTTAATACTAAAAATCCTTAAAGTGCACCTGACACCAAAATTTTTTATTCCAGATTCAGGTAGCTTAGGCTAAATAATGAAGATTGGCATCAA
>JANVCG010100213.1:0-14884 GCA_025505365.1 Haliclystus inabai
ATTCTTCCATTCCCGGAGGAAACTAGCAACTTAAATATGAAATTAAGGGGTTAGTAAATAAATCATTGTTAAATATTCATGTAAAGTGTGGGTTCTGTCGCAATCATTCCAGAACTCGAATATTTCAGACTAATTGCACTCCCTATAAACACATCATCTGCAGTGTGATATATGCATAATAATTGCCATGTAATTGATCTAATCTCTAGCAGGATGCAGGATCATGCTTTTACAGGAAATGTATCCATTTCCAGCTGTCTGACTTCACCAAACACTCTTTGACTCACTTAATAGACGATGCTCAGAGATTTCCAGAGTGTATCCCAATTAATTTGTGTGTGATAAATATTCATTCGATGGTCAGAAATTTGTCAGTAAAGAACTCTGAACATATTTTCCATTCGTTTTTATGTTGAACAACAACCTTTGCAAATCAGTCGTCATAACAAAACAAGAAAATCAATATTTGCTTCTCATTTCTTCAAATGATTTCGGTATAGATTTTCATCAGATATTACGTGAACACTCACTTCCGAAGATCGAACCAAAACCAGTTTTAGATCACACTTTGTATCATCTGTGCCATCAAAAACATACCTCAGCTGTCAATCTTTGCAATGATGGCACTCCTTCGTGATTTCGAGTGTTAATCTTGATGGCTATAGTAAAAACGAAAACATGGAAAGTGCCTATTATATTATATTATATTATATTATATTATATTATATTATATTATATTATATTATATTATATTATATTATATTATATTATCATATCCAGATATTGTCCTACTGTTATAGAAATTGGAAACAATTTGTCTGCTTTCTTGGCAAGTATTTATAGAACGAGATAAAGCTCTCTTAAATTTTATTTACCTTTATGTTTTATCCAAGTAAAGTTACTTAAAAGTGTTCTCCTTTGTTTTATTTACCTGATTCTGTTTAGTCGATCGATGACCCATTCGCGGTTAACCGTCTCGTCTAACCGATGTTCTATAATCGCTTTGTTTGAGAATGAAATGACCGCAACTCTTGTGTGACTTGGGGTAATACTAAATTGTGATAAAATTTCTTTCGCGAAAGACTTGACATTTTCCACATTCCCCCTTCCTATACTACCAGATCGATCAATAACAATTCCAACATCAAAACCTGAATGATGCGTCCTACCTGTGATGAAGACCAACATAAGAATTTTAACGCATCGGAATAAAGCACAATCAAGATGAGCCAATCACAACAAAGATCTTTGTCAAAATTGGATTCTAAGAATTCTTTTGTATCTTAGCAACAAAAGAAACAAGAAATTTCATCTTCGGTATTTATAATCTTCGCAGATTAAGATAACTGTTCAGTCTATAATGAACATTAGCTATAAACACCATTTAATTTATGTTCTAATTACATTTACGCAATCCATTATTGATGGTAAACAGCTTTGCCTTCGTCACCCTTGTAAGACCGCATGATTTCGACGCTGCCGATTCGCATTACAATCAAGACCGATTCACTTTCACGCATTCTATTTTCAGCAAGGGCTTAAAATTATTATCATAAATCAGATCTGCCGTACATTGTAACCTGCCGAGAGTACACTAGCAAAATGTAAACATCATCTCAGGCAAAGTGCAACAATTAATGAATCCGTTGAATGAGTTGGTAAACGGGTACATCTATAATTCTAGATATGTATAATATTACAAGCGTGTTCTATGCAGACTGAGCCCAAAGCGCGGATACTGATCAGAAACTACCAGAGGAGAAACTTACTCTATTTGGGGCATGGGGACATGGTTTCTTAAGATTGCTCCTGTTGTTCTAGGTAAACACGACTGTCAATTCTGATAGGTACTTGTACACAACTAAAATGTTGAGTCTCCCCTTACAGGACAACCGGTGCTATTCCAACAGCTAAAAGTTATTTTATCCCATGCATTTATTTATCCATTTCAAGTCAAAAAGGTGTCTCAGAATTGTTGGTATGCCAGTCTTGTTTTCTCAGTTCATTGAATATTAAAGCGAGTGCATGTATAACTCTCGACTGACTTCCAGTTTGTAAAGTGCTGTTTGCATTAAAAAATTCATCTATCTTCTCATTGTCTTTTAGTTAAATACGGCAGCCTAAGCACACATTGAAGAAACTCAATAAAAGAAAATGGAGCGAAACTTGAAAGGGAGAATGAAACTTGATCTTCAAAGATCTTAAACTTTCTCTAATGTTAGCAACGCTGGAATTTACAGTACGATTTATGATCTTTTTTTGGTTGATACACAAAAACGGCCCCACTTTTAGCTACATTTCACTACCTAACTGATTTTAATTGTCCAAGCCCAGAAAAAGTTTTACTAAAATAAATAAACAAAAGGATTGAGAGATGTCTTACCTCCACAAGGCGATGACCAGCATGCCCAAAATAATAACCAAAACGAAATAAATTGAAACATTACCAACTGATGAAGAACTGCACCATCCTCCCAGCTTCCAACTTGTCAAAGTCTTTAACGCAATGTTCTGTATGGGCTGAGTGGGTCTCTCGCGATGCTGTGTTGTGTAGCTACTTTCACCACTTATGCAAGTATAGGAAGCTATTTGGTCGTTCCTATGGCCAATCTGGTAACCACGAGAGTTAAGTAGTATTGTTTACCAGAACAATGCGATTGTTTAACAGAACAATTATTAGCATTTGTTTTCTCGTGTGTCTATCAGATGAAAAGAACACTAGACAATTAAAATATTTAAGTTTCAGACGAATACGTGTTTACCCAAGATCGAAGCGATTCTTCCAATATTGAATTTTCATTTGAAAGCCTATTGTCACGAAATCAGCTGATTGCAGGCAAGCACTTTGTATCGCCACATGATTTACCTGGCACTGATTCTGATTTTCTCAATCTCGTTATTTTTGATCAAATAACTTGCGAGTTGATATCGGGAATATATTCTGACCAATGATTATAAACAACGGCCACGTGTTTTGAAAATTGCAAATTAGCGGTTATAGCTGATTTGATCATAAGCTCGTAGAATTATCGTTAGAAGATGGCTATTTAAATCATAGTTAATTATTAAGACTTTATGTTCATTGCATTAAACCCTGTTTCTTGAAACCGAGGATTCTCGAGAATAACATCATGTGATGATGTTAGTAGTCGATTCTTTCAACTGCAAAACTTTAACAAATCTCGGTTAGAAATTCATTGTTCGTGATTCATTGTTTGTGAGATCAGCTCAATTCTACCGATCTTTTTCGATGTGTGCTGCGTGGGATTAAAAAGCTATTTGGGTTCAAAGAATGTTTTTCAAATCCTCATTGTCGTTCTCAAAATAGTCTTTTGTACATCCCATGCATAACTGTTGGAGACTTTTGAGCATGTTTTGTGAGACTTCTGAAGGTTTTCAAATCGAATGCCGAATAGAAATAGACAAAAAAACTGGCCTTTAGGGCCATCCATAAAGTACGTACTTACTTATGGGGGGAGGGGGGTCACTCGAAAAGTGTACATCTGTGCACAAGAGGGAGTGTTCAATTTCTGTGACTCTTTTGAGTGATTGAAGAAGCTATTCTATCAACTTATGATCATTTAAATTGCCAGAGACGCTACAGTGTAAATTGTTCTTGAAACATCGTATTGGCCAGTTGGTATAGTTTTTTAACCAAATGTTGATCCTCGTTTGGAATTCAAAGTTGAAGGTTGCGTACTTTTCATCTTCTATTTTTTAAGTAGAAAGGGTTCCTGCTTTCTGTAATTCTCTAAAAATCGATTACTACAAAAGAAATAAATGAACATGCGGAAAGGCACAAGTAATATGGAGATATAAATGACATATGATATATTATGACATAAAATCAGTTTTTTTCACTACGATTATCAGATTTATATGCAGTAATAAGATAATTTCTATATGAGATGTAATTTGCGATCAGTAACTTCCGTTATCGTATAAAGAATTTCAATTGCTAACATGGAGGGGGACTGAAAACTAAGTACGTACGCATAGAGGGGTATTGGTCAGCGTACAGCTGCGTACATGGAGGAGGGGGTCAAATTCAAATAGCTAACAAAAAGGGGTCATCATGGATTAAACACATGTTGCCTCTTTACACTATTTCTACGATGACTTCACTACAATGGTTGAATATAGCAAACTATAGTAGTGCGGTCTTATTAAACGTTGGATACGATTTGTGACCCACCCTATAGCGCCCCGTCCAACTCGTTAAGGCTTTGCATACCAAAGAGGATCTTGTAATTGCATCATGAGCGGAAAACACTGATCTAATTGGTGAAAAAGTTTATTTTGGAAATTGCAGCATAAGCATGACATTATCTATCTAAATTGAGATTCTATCAGTTCAGTCTCTTTAGCCTATCAAGATAACACCTGCCTTGTGCGATTCAAGGGTAGTTCACTTTTTGCGAATAAATTAAGCCTTCCACTATTAATAAATCTCGATATTGAAAACACAGTGAGACATTCATAGCTTCATCTAACGTTGCCTTCAAGTGCAGCAACTCCAATTATTATTAAATGCTCACAGCTGTCACCTCACTATTTAAAGGGGGGATCGTACGGCAGAGAGGTTGGCGGATTTTGAAGTTTTATAGCATTGGTTTTCTCAGGATATTTCACCTTGGTTTTGTTTTTTATCGCCAATCTGGTTTGCGTATTGTGCGACTTTTTCTCACAGTTTTCAGAAAATTCATTTATTTTCTAGCGGATTCAAGAGATATTTCACGTTTGAGCTAAATATTTGCATTTTTGGAATCCTCAAAACAATCAAATTCCTGAGATTAATAGGAAATACGTGATAAAGTTGGTGAAAATTAGTGGCAGTTTTCACTGGATTTATTTGTTCAAGAGAAAGATCAAGAGTGAAAACTCAGATCTTTGATGTATTCTACTGAAAAATTTCCATCGCTCCGCTTTCACGCACATTATTTGGATTGTGTCTCCAGTCATGTATTGTGAATTCTGTGAAGTCGTTGATATCAATTTTTAAGCCGGATGAAGTTAAATCTCCAGACTATGAGACCCCTCTTAAAGGGAGATAACTCTTACAGTATTTCAAATTAAATTTATAGATGAAATGAAACAGTAGAAATTCATAGTAACCACTAGCAAGTATTAAACTTTAGAACAAATCATGTCGTTTGGTGCATGCTTTCGTGTGCCCGGTCGTGATATTGTAGAGGATTGTTTTAATGTGTATTGTTTTATCATAATGTATTTCCTCTGTTAACTGTAACGCTTCCGTTTGTCTTCACGTATTCCTTGTAAATGTAGATAGCTATTCCTCAATGTAATTCTCTCTCTTCGTGTCTGCCCTTCGTGGCGACAACATCAAATGTACTAAGCTGATGGTCCACCTTCATAGGCTCCGTAATTAAAAGGTCATATGTAACCCTTCTTCATCCTCTCCCTGTTGATGGCCAGCCAAATACAATACTATCATCTCTATGTATGTGTGGCTCATATACTGAGTCAATAATTATTATTGTACCATACCTCTACAATATTATGAGGCTATAAGTCCCATAATGCACAGAAAGTGTGATCTTCTGTTTCATTCATATATACGTATCTCTTTCGTTGCTCTTTGGCAGCACAGACATAAGGTTTTTGTCTTCCTGTTGTTTAACTCAATTAACAATTTTCCACATGGTATTATTTTAAGTGACTCATCTCTCATCTTTTAGCCAATTTGTGCAAATACATGTGAGTACTGTGCCATACGAAACTAGCCTCCTAATCAGTAAAGCCTCATTTTCATTCAAATCAACATTGAGGCATACAATTCACACATTTCATGATTATTAAACTATAATTAACTCACGTTACATTGGTCCGTCGTATAATTAATTATCAGTACCTATTGGATTATTTTCATCGTATATGTATTCCTGTATTTCATCGTTCTGGTTTATTCTCGCGTTACATATGTCATCAACTATTCGTCGTCAAAGTAGTCACACCATTCAAGGTATTCTCTGTATTCTCTCTATGTATTCTACATTATTATGATCATTCCATCGCTCACTTTACCTGGCTGCGATCACTACTTGGTTCTACTCGAACTTAAACCGTCGCTGAAAACCCTTCAAATTCACATCGTTGTCAAAACACTCCTGATACACCAGACAATATTCCTATGAACATTTCTAATTTAATTAAAGAACATTCGAGTTTATTTACTCATTTGGAGGGTGGTACTCGCCCTACGTTAACTGAAGTGTCTCACGATACAGTACACCGTATAGATACCGGCCCCTCCCAACTTACTTTGGCTCGTGTAAGGCAGCTTAACACAACAAAACCAGACATGGCAAATCATAATTTCAACAATTCAACACTTGATTCTGGTTATGTAAGCCACTCCAACGTGCTCATGGGCGTCTTCACTGCATGTGGTCACTAAAAAACAAGTTAGTGTCCCTACCGGCAAATTTCGACCTGGTAGTGATCATCGTGCACTAAATGTTATTACTCGTCCTGACCGTTACCCGTTACCACATATTCAGTCGTCCTCTCGTCAACTTCATAACAAAACTGTATTTTCTACTCCTGATCTCGTCCGTGCTTTTCATCAAATATCAATGGCAGAAGAAAACAAGAAGAAAACCGCTATAATTACTCCATTTGGACTCTATTTTTCAATCGTATGCCTAAAAGACGCAAAACTTTCCAACGTTTTATCGATAACATTCTACGCCCTTTCCCGTTTGCCTTTGTATATACTGATGACATATTACTCGCCTCAGAATCACTCGAACAACATTATAAAATATTTATCTCTAATTTTTACAAATCTTGCAAACCACGGTCTACCTTTACAATTTTCAAAATGTCAATTCGCCAAACCTACAGACTACAGTTGATTGTCTCGGTCACACTGTTCCCACCGCTGGCATTCAAACATGCCCTTGTAAAACTGAAGTACTTATAGTAGCTGGCGCACGCTGGGGCACCGGAGCCAACATAAAGTGGCAGGGGCTTTAGAAGGGCACTTTTTCGGGGCTCCCGCGAGGTCAAATTTGTCAAATACAATTTGATTGGTATTAGAAGTGAGTGCCCCCTCCCCTTCAAATATAGTATTTTAATCTATTATGGGTAGTTACGCAAAAGGCCTACAAACACGGTAGTGTTTTGTGATCAGTGACCAGTCGTTGGAAAGTACAGCTATGTCAATCTAATTGTCCACGCAAACTCCATCGTTTGATTCAGATAAACTAAATTTATATGTACAATTGACGCCGCAATCCTTTAATCTGAATCTCAAACCATTCCCGCTCGCCAACTCTTCTTCCATTCTATGTGATACTACACGAACTATGCCACGCTCCAACATCTCTCCATACACCATTAATTTCACTCTCTAGGATGTTTTGGATTCAGACCCACTCTACATATTATTAATGATCGTTACTTCTGGCCTTCCATTTATTTTGATGTCAAACTCTATTGTCAAACTTGTCTTCCTTGTCAACAACAAATTAAAGTCATTCGTCACACTAAATCTCCACACGGAAGCTTACCATCACCAACTGGTCGTTTTGAATCTGTCCACATTGATATAATCGACAACGGTCCTGTACAGTCTGACCCTGAAATAGCTTTTTTATCTTCACCACACCACGTCCTGACAATGATTATAATGGTTTTTATGGCTGAATTGAAACTACGTCACTCCCCTATACAACTGCTGCCACTGTAGCAACCACCTTCTTATCAACTTGGATCTCGCGCTTTGGAGTACCCGTATACGTGGTCACTGATCGTGGCTGTCAATTCGCATCATATGAATTTCAAAAATCCCTTGCCTTATTGGTTAGTTTTCATCGTTCAAAATCGTACTATAAAAACTATTATTCGCGCTAGCACCAATGACTGACTTCGTTCATCTGGCTTTTCACCTTTCACAACTGGCGAAAACATGCTTATACCACGCATCATGGCACCACATTTCAACTCTCCTGAATCTCTTGCAACTGAACTCCGCTCAATTCTACCATATCTTCATCGCATACATTCACACCCTTCCACTATTCCGTCTTGCCAGCAATTCAAAGCTATTTAGTTACATATAGTTTACCCTCTTTCTCCGTGAACACTCACTCTATTGATGTATTGCGGTTTACCATACGAAACAATGATGTGTTGTTATGTTCCTTTTTCAGAACAAAGTCTGCATTCTTCTTTGTTTTATGGCTGTTGTATGAATTGAACTGAATGAACATGGCTGATGCTTCTATTGTTTGAAATCAAGAAAGAGAACCTATAAGCTAGCCGTAAATGAAATGTGTTCCTCTCGACTCATTTCGAAACTTGCAAATACTTGAACGTTGAATAACATGTAATGCATCCAATGGGATATTTATCAAATCATATTTTTATGGTATACTAATAATTTAGATCACGTGTTAGCAATGTTAGTTTCTAATTGTTGCAATGCATGGTCATTGGCAGTTGAGTTGCTATGTCTCATTCTGCTACTCAACGCAACGACAAAAATTCTTGGTAAGTCTGCTGTAGTTTGTTTATTCACATCTATTGACACAAATACTATGTTTACATCGTTTGATAAAAGATATCATTTTCGATTCAATTGATTTTTTTTACAATTCAACGTGCGATAGCAATGACTACAAAACTCGAAGGATCTGCTACAATGTCACACACAGATACAAATAACGCCTTTTCGAATCAACGTTTATGTACTGTATAGTGTATCCGAGAACTGTAGATTGCAGAAAATGGATCTTGATAGTGTAACTAATCTATAGCAAAATGAAAACTGCCTATCCGTCACTTGTCCATTTTAAAAAAGTCAACTATACACCATTAAAGATTAGCCTATGTTTTTCAAATGTAACCAGCGTTTCGTACTCCAAAGTAGACCAAGTAGAGGTGGCGCGCAATCATGGAATCTTACTGTCTGCTCGTCGCAAACTTATACTACTAATATTGTTCGTTGTCCAGCACGCTGCACAATTGACACGATTTAACAGAGTTTCCTCCACACTACACTGCATTGTATAGTTTTAGCAAACTTTCTGTCCGCACCACACTAGACTGTAAAATTTTCACACCAATCCCTGTCTGCATTACTGTGCTGATAAAGTTCTATAATTAACGATGTAGAAAGCATAAGAATTGGACAGGGTGTACCTACCTCTATAGGCAAGTGAAGATGATGTGTAGTGTATATATAGTCTTTAAAAGGAAATAGTAGCTAATAAAGTTCATGAAATGTTACGTAGCAATATTGATCTTTTTATCGAGAACGGTTCAGCTGTATTGAGTTTTGTGATACTAAAATTCGTGTTCAACAGTTCAACTTTAAATTTATTAGAAAATTATTGTTTTTACCACAAGAACTCTTTGTATCTCAACCAAACTACAGCTTACATTTTAGAGGTTATAAGCTTTTGATGATACAGGTTATGATGGCTGGATAAAATTTATGCTGCATTGTTTTAAATATGTAACTATAGATTAACGTAAATGAGTAACTGAATTACTAATAACAGCTGTTATGTCTACATATCAGTCTCAGGCAGATTGGATACCAGACAGACATGAAACGAGCATGGGACGAAGAACAACCACAGTAGAAAAACAGAAATCACTTTTGTTAAAGTTTTAAAGTCAAATGATTCATGAGATTTTTATAGAATTCTATAGCAAGAGCCATGTCATTTACTGAGAAAAAGCTATTAGTTACAGTGACTATAGTTACTTGAGAAGTAACGATTACCAGTACTGTCTATAGCCAAAATTTAAGTAATTAGTAATAATATAACATTAAATCAAATTTAACGCCTACTGTCGTGAATTTAATCCAGGCAGCCCGTCAATGCCCTTCAATGGTTCAGGAAGTCAGTTCTCATGAATGAGAATTTGACATGCATCGCATTCGACGCATATCATTCCATTATATTCTACTCCAAGGGTGGCACTGGGATTTCCCCGACAAAGAGGTTGAGGACCCTGAGGGGGGACTGTTAAATATTTTGAAAAGTAGCATACCCATCTCTTGTGTTTTTCATCCGTTATGCGCAAAAAACTGACTGTCCTTGATGTTTCCTATATTATCGAAAAACGTATCTGACTTGAGCTGACAGTTGGCCCAGATAGGACCACTCGTATCCATAGCAACAAGCATAATGTCGTAAAACTTCACTTCTTAGCTCTTTATTACAAAAAAAATCCTCCGGCTGTCGTCGAATTCGATTTGTTTGTATCCCACCACATGTGTGTACGTGGATGTGTGGGGTATTCCACAGCATCGACCGTGACAAATCGTTATTTTATAAAAAGTGATGACGTTGAGGATCAGTTTCATTTGCTCAATGCTCAAAACTTCAGAACTGCGCTACATGAATAATGGTATATTAATTGTGTTATTTTTCAAATCTACCACCGCAACAAAATACAGTAGAAAATGAATTTTCAAGCATACAATCAATAAGCAGCTACTGTAGAGTTTGCAGCAGTATGTTGGCTTTGATAGATAAAAGCTAGAACAGTAGTTTTCATACGTCAGATAAGGACATTTGGAAAACCAAAATCTGCACATCTGAACTTTAGCTGTTGATATAAGCTATTTATCCAGTCTAATCGTTGAATGTATATGTTAAGTGAGTTTGATTGATAGATTAGGCATTCATTTGCATTGAATTCAAGCGCAGTGGTAAATCAAGTACGAGTAAAATGTTTTGTCTTGGTATCTTTTAGGTGATGACAAAAGAAGGCCCAGTAAATCTGACGTTGTTGTTGTTTTTGATCAATCCGATTCAGTTGACGATCAATCATTTGACGAAGCAAAGAATTTATTAAACCGATTTGTGAGAGATTCAAGTGTATCACCAGAGACGAAGCGTATTGCAGTCATTGGCTATGGTGACTCTGCTGTGGTTCACAGTCACTTGGACACCAGTTACAATAGGGATCATTTGCTAAATACCGTGCAGAGTCTAAGGTAACATCCAAGCCTTATTTGGAGCACATCAATGGTATATTAGTGACATGTCACTGTTATAAGGTCACTGAAATATATCTTTCAGGCGTTCATCTTAGAGAGAAGCTTGAGCACGAGCTAATTGAATCATTAATGATCATTGCATGAGGTGCTTAAAGAGAATCAAAGTGGACATCTCTTACCATACCAAGCTGATTTCTTTCATTGAATGATACTGAATGTGAGCTCATACACTTCAATAGGCAGTGATGTTACTTTTTGTACGCACTGTGGTAGAATTAGAAGTCAGCGACGATTGCTACCCTGCAAGATTTCTGCTCAGTGTTTTGAAAATTTATCTGACTAGAAACAACATGACAAGTGACTGAATTTACATTGTTGAAATCCTTGCATTGCTGAGTATTATTGTCGCTTTCCTTCATTTTGTAGATCTAAGACAGGCAGCGGAGGTTTTCAACATGCCATCAAGCTGTTGTTTGATATATTACGTTATAAAACAAGAAGAAAAGTACCCAGGATCGTAATCCTGTTATCAAATGGTCTCTTCCATTGGCCTTCGTATTCATCTTTGTTGTCAAAGAAATTAGAAATTATGAAAGTCCGTCGTTTTGTTTTTGGCATTGGAAAGTACATCAACAGCCAATTTCTCATTAACTTTGCAAGCAGACCTTATCACAGTCACGCCAAAAGATTAAAACCATACTCAAACATTGATGAATTAGTTGAAAAGTTGCCTGATGTTAGCGGTAAGAAACAGCAAGCAATTACTATTTATCACTAATTGAGCCATTACTATATTCAAGCATTTCAAATTAATTATCCTCATGAATCAGCTTTGATTCTTACGGTGCTGCTACTACCGACTGAAGTTGTCAACGTGATTGAGGGCCCCATTGTCTGAACAACATGTGTTTTCAAAATGTTTCAATATATTAAACCCCGGGTATTGAACTGGTCTATTTGGGAAAATCTGATACGAATTTGGCTTTAATTTTGTTCACCATTGGGCTCAAGAAGATATTTACATTCTAGCATCTTTTCAACTTTGAATTGTACGCAACTGTTTAGTAAAAAAACGGTAATCAGCATTTGTTATGTCCCCATTTCTTAATATTTTAAAATATCCCACAAAGTTTAATTGTACATTTCAATCTCTATGTGAGCAACTCATTCATTGGCAAAATATCTTTTCTAAGGCATGGAACACTCCAAGCAAGGCTGGTAAATTTAGATACTTAAAATGTGTAATGCACTAGGTAGTAGGCACTAGACTCCTCCCTATATAATTACTAATGTCAAGGGTTGTTCATGATCCCACCAATCCTTCTTTTTAAATTAATCGCACTAACTTTAACTGAATGACTAATTGCAGGTAAATATAGTGAATGCACAATTCCTCGATTTGATGAATGTAATCGTCGATGTCAATGTGTCAATGGAGTGCTAAGCAATTGCACGCGAGTGAGAAAAGAATTCACTCAATTAACAACAGAAGAAAGAATACGCTACGTAACAAATTACAAGTGGCTGACATCTCTTCCAGAGTACACAGATCAATACATATCATTTATAGCCATGCATCGTGTGTTGTTCATGAACCTTATTCACCATGCTGATCACTTTCTTCCTTGGCATCGCTGGTATGTTTATGCCTTTGAGAATATGATCAGGCAACTTGATTGTAGGATAACAATTCCCTACTGGGATTGGACGTACTGGTCACCCATTGCCTTTTCAATGGATAAACACATTTGGAGGAATGCCCCAGATTGGTTCGGAGGAAATGGTAATCTCAAGAACGACCGTTGTGTTGAAACAGGACCATTTGCAGAGAGTCAATGGAAGTTACCTGAGTATGAGAACTTTAGGGCAGAGAGAAAGACCACCTTCTGGCCTGAACGACAGTCTGGGTTTCACAAACGCTGTCTAAGAAGAGGTTTTAGTGGGACACCTGCTAACAGAGCTAGTCTTGCCAAGGTTTTGGCACTGAATCTCACTCAGTACAACATGTTTGATCATTATCTCCGTTTTGGATATCATGCTGAATTGCATTGCTTAGTTGGTAAGTCTTATACATACAGTACATGGAAATCGTATACTTGCAAGGCTGATAACGGGTTTCTCATTCTCATTCGATATTCTCATTTGGCAGATACTGTATGATTGTTTACCCCAGGATTCCATGGACGGAAAGTCGACCGATCAGATTGCAGAAAACCTCCGTGATACTTTAGAATGTAGCCTTTCACCTCCTGTTTTCACATTTTACCCAGCAAGCACCAACCAAAAATTTATGTTTGCCCTTGCATTTGATTCCCTCTCAGCTTTCTCGTTTAATTCGGTATTTATTGTCACATAGGTGGGACAATGTGCACGCTTTGGGCCGGAAACTGTCCTGAATTTTTTCTGCATCACTCTTTTCTGGATAAGATTTGGCATATGTGGCAGAAAAAAGGCAAAGCTTATAAGGAAATCTATTTCAAAGGTTTGCGAAATGCAACTATGGAAAGATCGCCTTTTTATCAGGATGATTTGTATGACAATGACAGCCAACCATATGCCATTCGAATTGATTACACAGAATTCTATGATCGAGCCACGCAAGATGAATCATCTTTTCCTGTCAAAGGTAAATAATGATGTAGAATAGTGATTTTTAGTTAAAGTGCTTACGAAAAATGTCGGCTCATGCACTCGAAGGTCATCGATTGCTTTTTTAACCAAAAATTGACTGAAAATGCTGCCAGTTACCTTTGCCAAAAAAAAATGTGCTGTCATCTGGTCTTTAAACGGTAATGCTATATTTACTATTCTACTGTTGTCAGAAAGTTGCCTTTCATCAAAACTGTCGCTAATAAACGAAGAGAACTTTGATATTATGCTACTATCCAACTTATGAGGGTAATCTAGTTTAAGAAAGTGTTTTTGATTCCAAAGCACTCACATTCAAATAGTTCGTTACTTGGGGACAATCGTTTCGCCCAGGAGAGGTTTTGTTTGCTTCGTCAAACGAAATTGAAACTATTTCTGAAAGCACTGGTCACCCACGGTATTTAAAAATTCAAAATCTCAGAAGTGCAAAGCACAGTTATTTACCAACACGTCACTTGAAGCTGGGCTATTGTTGCTCCGTAGACCAGTGCCACATGTCCCCGCTAGTACACTACGGCGACCTACGGTTTGCTGTGGGGACATGTAACTTTTGAGGTGAAAAAATGGCACACTTCATTCCGAAAAAACGGATTCATCATCATCATCATCATCATCATCATCATCATTTATTCAGAATACCTGATAAGTTATTAGAAACTTTTTTCACAGGACTGATTTACATGACATATGTATACAGTAACAAACATAAAATTTACGCATAATAACGAAAATCAACCAGTTCAATATAACGAGTTTTTTTACTTTAATTTTTATTTTCTACTCATTAGTATATAAATACTTCTCAAGGAGACATTTGAAAATATCCCTTTTGGCAACTTCCTTCATTGTAGCGGCAGAGCGTTCCACTTGTGCGCACCAGCATGTTGAAATAAATGGCGATTGCTTGACTTGATGTATATGTCATTGTGGGAGTGAGATCTTGTTTTCGTGGTGTGTGGTTGTTGAAAAATATAGGAAAGCAATGGAGGAGCTAAATTATAGTTAATTCTATGAGTGAGCATTAATTGATGCGAGGTAATTCTGTCTCTGATCGAGAGCCAACCAAGTCGACATTGCATATCAGAGACAGGAGTGCGATAATTGCAACAGAGTATTGCCCTCATTCCTCTGTTCTGTAATCTCTGGAGACAATCAAGATGTTTTATTTTGCAACTCCCCCATACGACAGCACAGTAATCAAAATGTGGGAGAACAATAGAATTATAAATAATTTTAGCCGATTCTTGAGGA
>JANVCG010100324.1:0-14868 GCA_025505365.1 Haliclystus inabai
GCAATGACCAATCGGCGCAATGACCAATCGGCGCAACGACCAATCGGCGCAAAGACCAATCGGTGCAAAAATTTTCGATGCAATGACCAATCGGTGCAACGACCATTCGGTGCAACGGCCTGCACCCGCACTAGCCTTATTTTTAGTGCGGGAGTCAGAGCAAGCGACGTACGTGACACGTGTGGCCGTTTTCATTTCGACCACACAGATCTTTATAGACCATTCAGCATCGTACATCATCAGGGCGACGGTGGAATTAGATATCAGTGTGACCGTTGAATCGCTACATGTGAATTTCAAATGTCAGACCGGAAAGCTCATTGTAAGCAATTGCCTTTCAGTTGTCGAATGATACGTTTAATCTCTTTTCATTTGATTATCAATAGTTATACTTTGCTTCGGGCCGTCAAACGTAAACCAGGCGTGAACGAGAAAGAGAAGATTGCAACCCAGTGGTTATTCCTATGTACACGGTAGTTAGTGTAGCCTGCGTTTCTTACATAAATGATTTGCAGACGGTGTTGCCTTGGACTGAAGGAAGTTAATAATTACACTCCAGTTCATACTCCAGCGTACAGGAAATACGTAATAGACTTGGAAGCAAAAAAGACATGCATTAATGGTAGCGAGAAAGCCCTTGAACCACAAAATCGATTATCAATACATCAACAAACAGCTTAAAATCTAGTTTGCTCCTCTGTCGGTTTACCTTTGGCGATTTCAACCACAACGTCAAGCTTTCCATAAAAAACAAGAAAATGGAGCACATATTTATTTCCTGTCGCAGGTGTAGACTTTCAAAGTAGATATTGTCTGGGATAGCGTCTAGGCGATGAGAGGTATTATGTAAATACGCTTCCCAGCGTTCCTAGTTACGAAAGGCAGTTATGTATCGAGTCTCCGTGAAATAGGTCCCTCCAAAGATATCCGGTTGCGTCGGTTCCAAGGTATCAGAAGTCATTCATTCTTGACATAAATTGTAATCATCAGCATGACAATTGAGGGTTAATCCTTAAGAAGTCATTAACCGACCGTTAAACTTCAGGCATCATGTGGTCAACTACCAATGGATGAAATGTTCCCACGAAAAGAAATTTGAGAGAACAAACACATTTGGCACCATCTACATGAAAGTGACAGCCTGCAAATAAAGTCTGTTCAGTGTTTTTCTTTTGTTCTCGCTAGCTTTAGATAACTAACATTTTATTATCATATTAAAATTCTAGAAATCTTTTTTAAAAAACGAAATAAAAGTTGGTCATTAAAAAAAATATCCAAAGAGAACGGTTCAAGGGAAAGATCCAACAGAGCTTATCTGTAGCTTTATAAATCTGAGAGAAACACTGCAATGAATGAGCTGAAAAGTTTTGTTTTTGTACTGTATTGACCAATTGACCATAGCTCGCTATGTTTTAAGCTGTTTCCTATTCAACCAAAGAAAACTAGATTCAACATAAGAATACACGCGCTTATAACAAAATGCCTAACCACTTCAATTGCGGTATTTTACGCTCGTAAGCTGATGACAGTTACAATTAGATTGTATAATAATATAACGATCATCTTCTTTGAGGATGATATACCAAGTGCGTGAGTTTATTGAACCTTTTTCAATTTCGCAGATCGAATTTCACCTACCACGAACGACCAATAAGGAATGGTAATTTGACTAACAAGAATGACACAGGTTTTAGTACAGTAAATACTGAACCATAGTGCAACTGATTTAGGTAAGATATATTACCAGTAGTCACAAACAATACTGGTGAATAATTGCATAGCTTGGGAGCAAATAAAATTGAGCTGAGTTTAGTGCGTCACTATTGCAGAAAGTGATAGGGTGTGGTCGTCAGCTTTGAATTACGATTCCCCAAAATTGAACTACTGCTGACCTAGATGCTAAACAACGTAGGAAAGAATTGAAAAATGATAGCGGAAATTACAGGTCAGCGTGCTATTTGAACTGGTCAACAGAAATATTCGAAACAGCTAAATCCCTGAAGATTAACAACTTTGGAATGATAGCGTCATGTACTCCACTAAAGAAAAAAGTCTATCTTTTGACAAAAGAAAGTATTTTGGAACGTTAATAAGACACAAGGAAAGAGTAAGATATGCTCGAATCAAAATGTATATATTTTTGAGAGTACGATTTTTATTTTAACAACTTGCAATCACAATAAAATGTACAGAGTAGATCACGAGTTTTCTCATTAGGAGATGTTGCTCTCTATTTATTTATTTCTTATAAACCTGCTAAACTTGTTTCAATATTAAATAAGAAGTTATGTACAAAACTAACTTTATCGACATTTTTCCGTGAGATTCAATTTCTTTTAAACCAAAATTTAGCTACGAGATTTGATATTTGATTAGAACAATTATCGTATATGCATTACGTTGGGATAGCTAAAATCAGATATTTTGAATACTAACATTTTTTACTATAATTATTTTCAATGAAAAATACCTAGCTTTAATAAAAATATCAACAAAGCTGATCTTTCTTTATATTTGAAAACGAGGACAGCATTTTAACAAAATCTCAACGGCATTCCAATCCAACCAAGCTTAGCCTCATTATGAAACATATGTAAATAAGGCAAAATAAAGAATTTCAACGCGACGAGAAATTTGGATAAGGAATTTGAGTAAGTCTCGACATCTCAATTCCTGGTAAGAAAAGGTCACAGAGTAGCAGTTTGTGTCAGTGCGATTTATATATCAGAATTCCTTTGATTCGAAACCATGATTGTTAGGTGAAATAAACCTCCATTTTACACTAGTCCAAAAACTCTCCAAACAGACACTGCGGACATAAAATTTCTTTTAAAATTATTGAAACCAACTTTGACGGTTGCTAACATATTAAGTTACTATCTCTTTGTTGGGCGACACTTTTCCTTTGAGAGGGACACGTATTTCTTCAACATTTCTTGTTGCTTTTTACGTAGATGTTCTTTTTCCTGCAAAAGTTTATCACCGTCGGTTTTTAGTGAGCGAATATAATCGGAAGCTTTACGTAGAATGATGACTTTGGGCGTTTTATCACTTCCTTTCAAAGACGGCACAGCGTTACGTAAAGATTGGAAACTAAATTTAAGATCATTACGTCGCTTCCTTTCTAGAACGTTGTGGGTAGCACGTTTGGTTTCAGGGTCGAGTTCATCGTAACGCATACGATCACGGCGTGATGACGCAGCGTTACGCATGCTGATACTCGAACGCGTTTTTGACTGACTAGAATGATTGGTGTTACCGAAGTTGAAGGTTTTTCTCTTTGGGCTGATTGGCGAGGGGGTTTGATCTTGTTGTTGCGACTCTTTCAAGGGTTTGGGAGACGGAAACATTAAAGACGTGTAGTCATGGAAACCAGCATCGGTAACATGACCAGGATGACTTCGGGCTCTCTTCAGAGCGACTGGAGAACGACGACGATTTAAAGAACGACTATCCACAGCCGATAATTTACGCTTTAAGCCAATAGAAACGGGTTTATCAACAGTAACAACATCGATTTCCTCATCTAAATTTGTAAATAACATAAAACAAATCATTAGTCATTGATAGAAAAGTGGCGTGAGTGTCTTTAGCAAGACAGTCGTGTGCAAGAGAGGAGTGCCGCATTGTTTACGCTGTTTCACAGTTGGGTGACGAGATTAAAACCTATTTGAGTTGATCTAGACTTGGCGCCAGCACTTGGTCACAAACGGAATCAAAAGTGAATTGCCAGGAATGCATCAATATCCAATTTAAAAAATGAAAATACCGCATGATATTGCTCATCAAGTCAGATTTTGCTAAATGCTGATTTCTACCTCTAAAACTAAGTTTGAACTACAGATACTGTCTGGCAATCTTGTGCTAACTCAGCTTGACAAGGCGTTACGCAACGAATTGCCAAAAGAGTGCCGCCATGAAAATAACACACGATCATTGAAACAAAACTTGATTGTGGTGGGACAATACCCCGGGCAGAAAGCATTGCAGCACATTTTATGATACGATCGTGTAAAATGGGGAGGGAAGTGTAAACAAAACTCCCGCTATTACAACACGCAATATTAAAAAACCACGTTGACATATTTTTAGGCAACTGTAAAAATATTGTCACAGCGATTAGATGTTATTTTGAAAATTGAAAAGCGCATGGCTTCTGACTATTGTTTTTACTGATTGTCCGATACAAGTGGCCATCGAACAGTTATCGATGGAAATCAAGTGAAAATAGCAATTAATTGCCGTACAAAACAATGGGAAACTATTCTGTTTTTAGAGTACAAATCGTAAGGTCAATGCGTGAAGAAACGATGTGATGTTGTTATTTTACACGGATAGTAAAATTGAACCACAATTTAAACAGCGCCATGTCAGTAAACATTGATTGAATGAAAAATGAGGACACACGTAGAGGATTACAAATTTGATAAGTTCTGCTCACGTGGGTTCAAAGGTTCGAGCGACATACAAGTCGAAACAGAATGAAAGCCTTCACCTCTGGAGGCCATAATTTGTTTAATAATAATTATGTAGAAACCATTCAGGTATCTTATTACAGCATAATGTATCAAATAAAATTGTCCAAGACTAATTTTATTACACAAAACGATATTTTGTCTTGATATGTCAAAATAATTGAAAAAAAAAGAAAACAGCCGTACCTGAATCAGAAAAGCTTGAACAAGAACATGAATCGTTGAATGTACATCCAGGAAAGACAGTAGACGGGTCAACACAATCCGTACTCGAATAATCGAGTAAAGGTGGCGTTGAACAAGGCGTAGGGTAAAGGTCTTCACCGCTGTCTTCATCCTCAACACTGAATTTTCGTTGACGGTCTTCTACACTTCCATTCCACATACAGTCTTGTATAATCTTCGTCTTCCAATTAATAGTATTCAACGAAAAACAACAGTTATCATAAACATCGTTATCCAAGATATCTGATAAAAGTTGCAGGCGATCAGCTGGGGTTGGCTCTTGTTGCGTAAATTCACAAACAGATTTGACAGGAGATCTTGGTGGGGTGGGAGGTAGCGTAAATTTGAAGTAGATATCTTCACCTGGACATGAGATACTGACTGGTTTTGCAGGGCTGCCAAAAACAATCCCTTCATCTTTCAATTCTTTTTCATCGAGAATGCATGCATCGAAGTCATCAACAGTCTGACAGAAATCAGCCACGCGAGCAGCCATAGTAAAGTGTACTGCAAGCCAGTTGCTCAAATAGCTTGTTGCTTTGAAGTCAGCCAGCTACAAACGGGACAATCAATAAGTTAACACCACTGAAAAATGGTATTCGCACCCAGAAATGTTGGCAAAAAAAGGTGGGACAGAGCAAGCACAACAAGGAACATCGAACGATGGGCCACATAGATGACATCATAGTTAAGTCACTTACAACACATAAACGACAACATTGGGTTTGAAATACTCACCGAAATAATCTTGTAGAACGACTTTGACAATCACCTTCTCAGTATAATTATAAGTTTGCGACACATCCAGTATTCGACAGGATACTAGAACGGATAAAACAAACGATTATAATTTTATTGGAAAGCAGTCACAACATCAGAAACAGCACGCTGACGACAAAAGACACGGTGAGGTACATCATTAGTCTCAATATTCTCAAGGGAGATGAGACGATGTGGTCCATTTATAATATGGAGCAGGAACAAGCTTTCCATTAAACAGCACTAGAAATGATGATTCGTCAAATACACTTGCTCAGATATTACTATACTTTGTTTCAAATTCAAAAGAACAGCACACATTAGCATTTGTCTAATTCGCTTGAAGAGTGAAAAATGTGAATATTTTAAGAGACTTTGCTTCAATTTTTTATGGACTTACACATTTGTAATCCTGTACGAAATTAATTAGAGTGTTTGGTTGCACAAAAGCGAAGGAAAGCGGACTTTTGCCTTCACTCTGATAAGCAACCAAATTTGAAAAGAAGAAAACTTGGGAAAAGCAATGACTGAGATACGATTCTTGTCAAGAAACCTCTACAATTTTTTTAACCAATCAAAATTGATGGAATGTGAAAACTGACCAATCATGCAAGAGCATTAAGATCAACGCCATTTCACATTGTTTAATGAAAATATCACCTACCAAAACATAGCTCTTTGCTCAGTCAAGAATTGTTTAGAAAATACAGATAAGAATTCTGATAACATCATTCTTTATCCGCTTTACAATGCTGGCAGATCTACCATCCGATAAATACAATATTTGAGTCTCAAAGATTGCTACAACTTTGTTGATCTTCGGATTTTATGACATCGTTAATTTCTACATGTCGTAAACAACGACAAATTTGATTTATTTAACAACACATTTGAACGATAAGATATTTTGAGGGGCACAAATAAATGATTATGTGGGGCAACGACCGTCGTCAAAGACTGCTGATGACGCAAAAATTCTTCACTTGGTCGGTGATTAAAATCACCGCCTCCTCAGTCATTCATCAAAAAATGTCATTGAGATCATTATGGCTTTTTGTATTGTTTTTTCAAAAATACAACATGGAAATTTGTTGTAGAGTGAAGCAATAAGCTATTGTTTAAACAGAATAAAGGAGAATTAGAGTGCATTTGCGACAGGCTATTACACAGCTATCATCCACGAGTTTTAAATTTGAGGAACTGGTGCCATACGCAACACGTGTTGAGGAAAACGCAATATTTTAACAGACAATAAAACCACTGGTAAAATAGTAGGGCCGGCTGTCGCGAACCAAAGTCATGTTTAAACAGCTACAAAACCCTCGCTAGTAAAATGTAATCACGGGTACTAAAAACGCAAATTAAAAATGAACAATGGACTTTGAAATGCGAACACAGCCTTTAATGATCGTAATTAAGTTAGCACCAAACGAGAACCAATAGAAAATAGAAATTGCGTAGTTCAATAGCTACTATTCTCGATCAATCTTTTGTGAAACATCATTAGAAACGCCTTGATTTGCTTACAAATAATAGACTGTCATTACAAAGTTTCAGAGTGCCAGTGTCCCCAGCTGTCCAGGCAAAACGTAATAATAAACGAAACATTACTCAAAGAAAATCATTTCTAAATTGCTAATTTGTAGAAGAAGGAAATTACCAATTCACTGAGTACTTTGCAGAAATAAATTTGCATAACTAGCTTATATTTGTCTACTGAGCAGATAACCACGAAAAGGGAGGAACCGGCTTCGTGGACTTTGCAGGAAAATTTTAATTTCGTGTTCTAATTTGATTTTCACAGTGTTAACAGTTCAGACGACAATTAGGTGCGAGTTGTCAATAGTGAAATTCTTGAGTAGCCGCTTCAAGACGTTTTCGAAATTATCAACATCCCCTAAAATCATGCAGGTACCCAAAATAACTTGTCTTACAATAAGTACTTGAAAATTTTGGAATAAATACTAATGGATATTCTTACTATTAACATTTAGTAGACATGCTAATTTTCCGTATTGCTTTGTTGATGCAAAATCGTATAAATGCAAAAAAAGTAGTAATTTGACTTCCTGTGATGCGAGTCTTTGAGTCTGGGAATTTCTTTTCAACGGGGATGACATTACACCTACTCTTGTATTTATTGAGTAACAAAATGAAACAGGTCTCACCCCAAAAACATTCAAAAACTTTATCATGAGCCGAAATGGTCACGAACGTGAAACTCTCTATCCTATCTACTTAACATGGTTTCAATTGATACTTCTAAGAAATCATGTCATACCAAAAGAGGAAATTTATCTGCTGACAACATCTCTTTTTCCACTTGTTATGTAGCTGCACAGTTGGCGAGCACTCCGGCCGCATTTTTATGAAAATGATCTAGGTCGTGAACTTCAACAAAAGCAAATACGTCAACGAATTTAATGAAAAAAATAACAAATAATGTCTTCATACTAACCTTATTCGGCAGAAATCGCTTGAGTCACTCTTGTTGTACACAACCGGCTAGAGGTCCACTTTGGGAATATGCGAAAAGTTGAATTACTACGGACCTCACTGGTGGTTCTGTGTTCAAAACAATAAAATTTGGTGTTGTTTTGTTCTGTAAATGAAGAGGTCTTTTGAAGTGCACACGTGATTATAGAAAAACAATGCTTCAGTCATGCATTAAATTACAATGAGTACTACAATAATAAGGAAAGCAATCGCAAATGCTAGAATGATGCAAGAGAGTTTCAATTCACACACGTAATGTCAGATAGAGAATTAAATTACGAATAAATTCTTTGAGTGAACTGATCTTTCTAGCTTGTTAGGTTTCAGTGTTGACAAACCCAGCATGCAGAGACATTTTATTGTTAATTGAAATTTGTTAATTGTTTGCACTTGTTAGGCACCGTGTTGTGTCAAAAATTTCTAACATTACACAGCACGAGATCGTATACAAATATTATGGTTCATTGATGAAATAGTGAAATAACATGACAATTTGTGGTTGAACGATAACGCAGAAATATAATCTTAGAAACGGATGTGAACGCATTTTATTTTTGAATTAACCAAATTTCGATCAATAATTTGAATTTTAAGAGCACTGATTTTGATGTTGTCTTTGTGGTAGCGCAACAGCTCATCCGCGCTCTTTTCTTGAACTCACGATTCTTTAATTTGATCAAATCCAAAATCATCTCAAATTGATATAGTTGTAGATGGATTGATATTAACAGGTGATAATTGAATTAGATACAGTTTGAAATATGTTAGTGGATATTAGCAATGAGAGGTGGTCCGTTCCACTACGAAAGTTGTGATGACGAAATCGGGGACAAAATTCACCAACCTTGACTGGAAATAAATGAATTTGAAAGTATTTTCATAACATTCAACTATGTTTTGTTGCAATGAGAACTACGGCGACTTTCAATATTTAAAAAAAGGAAATTAAAAACAGTTTTAGACGGAAATACAAAACATAGAAAAACATTGTTCAACCATTGTGTTCAATCCTACGAGACGAGAATTGGTTCACTCAACTGCAAAAAGGAACGGCTTGTTTGTAATACAAAATTCGGATTTTCATTCACATAAATCTTGCTTTGAATCTATTGATAAAATCTTCGACTAGTGCAATAATTTACACAGCAGTCTGTAGAAGCCAATTAGAGACTTTTTTGGCGCTTTAAATCAGAGAAGGGGGTGGACTTTTACTCAGGGCGTGGTTTGACCTAGTTACATAAATCGACCTTATGAAAGTCGAGTTTGGGTGAATGCCTTGCTGACAGTAGATAAGTGCAAGTCAAATCGTAGTGTAAACTCGGTCCTAAAATTCTGGATAATTTCGGTATTTGTTTTATTTTGTTATTGTAGAAACGAACGATGTGATTTGTATGAACACTGTAAAATGCATGTTGGTGTACAAATATTAGAAAGCGAATTGGTTTAACTTGATACGAATCAGTGACACATTCCATGTTGAAAAACGTTTGGTAGATGACTTAGACAGAAAATAGACGACGATTCCAATTTAAGATAATATTTGAATGGACACAATTGTATGACGTACGTGATCTTTTGATGGCATCGCGTCGTCTTTTCAAACTGTAACATGCCCTCTTTAAAAAGTGAGGAACTCATTTACTTTGTATCTTTAAATCATAAAAGAAAATCTAGATGGCAGCTGGGGATTGTTTTCATCTTTTATTTTGTATTTTATTTCCAATCTTTCGATATTGACAGTGAGATGCTAGTATCGATTACATGAACATGCTCTGAATATTTCAAATGGGTGTTTCTACAACAAGGAATGTTGTTAAGAATAATTTATCTAGGAATATATATCGTTATATATATTTTTAAATGTACAGTTTTGAAGGAAACTAATCTGCCTATGATCGTAAATATGAATTCTGTCGATTGAGCCACACGAAAATCGCATTCCAAGTAGCGTTAATTGCCCAATTAATTGCTTATTCTATGGGGTAAAAGTTATGGTTGAGATAGTAGCAGATATAAGCAGGAAAACTCAGGCACTTTTGAAAAATATCTGTATAGCGTTCTCCCTGTAAAACTTCATCCCAAATAGAATAATTGGAAACATAATGCTCTCTCTATTTACTTGTTTATCCCAAAAACACCTGGAGTTGGATAGAAAATCTCCAAGAGCCAGGAACATGCTGTGCTATATATCAACAGAGCACAAATGATAATATATTTTACACATGGGATGAAAAGAACTGGGAGAGAAGGGCTGATTTAAATAGATATCACCCCTACATGTGTTTACTGATCATTTGATAAATATTCACATGCATATGTTTGAAGACGTCAAAGGGAAGCTTTGAAAAACTTCATGGGACCTGATTGATTCTCCTAGAATGGGGGAATATGTCCCTCTGTGAGCATATTCGCGGTACATAATGAAAAACGTTTCTGAGATATTGTATTACTTACAAAGAATTATTACTTCAGCCAGCCATTATGATCATCGCAGTAGAAAAAGTTGGAGCGATATTATCAATATTTTGGTTTTAAGGTTTTGAAAATATCAAAAGTGGTATTTTGACTATTTTGACTTGGCTTGAAAATTTGACATTTGCTGTACAGAACCATAATGTTGGTAGTAGATCTGAGCTCCTACATTTACAAGTCGTATCTCATTCAAGGAGAATTGCTGGCCTCCTAGATGAAAGAAAATGTTGATGGCCAAAAAACGTTAGAAATATCAATCAGATAAAACAAAGATTTTGATCCAACTTTAAACCACAAAATAAGAATAGACGCGTTCATCGAAACAGTTGGGCGCCCAATCAAAAGTCTTGAACCACACAACTGCAGCTAAAGTTAGCCATTTTAATATATTGTACCAAAAACCACCCGCAGAATACCCACTACAGGTGACAAAGTTTTGGTTCTAAAAGGGATTAATTTCTTAAGCACATTATTATCTATATCTCGAAAAAGATTCAATCTGACATTAAAGGTGCGTACAACAATGCGATAGCTATAATCCAAATCAGTTATTTCCTTATTCATGCAAGCCACATTTGAGCATAAAGGGCAAAATTGCTGAATAGCTATACAGCAGATCTCATATACTTATATGTGAAAAACACAAAACATATACGAACATAAAATATCGATTTAAATACGATCAAAACTGACTAGTCAACATGAAATTCTCGAAACAAAAACGCGGGATTAGCACTGCTGGTATGGCATTAGGGGACATGGATTTGAATCAGCAGAATCAATTTGGGGGGATAGCTCAACACCTGAATTTCAAAGGAGAAAGGAGAATATTGGATCACTACTCCTCCCCCTACAAAGGGATATTATACGTATTTGCTTGGCATACATGATTAGGGTTTGTAAAGGGATCAAAACGATGCAAGAGATGAAAAATAGAGTTCCTCTTCATTCGAATTCGGACTAATCATCGGGTTTCTCCATTCGAACAGATCGAATCCACGTCAGCAATAGACTTAAACACACGTGAGCATTGTGTTGACCAATCCGAATCAAGTTTCGCTCATTTTTGAAAGCCACATGTTACATCCATCACAGCAACATAAATTAATTTTTATTGTCATTCTGAAATTCAACTGCCTTCTAAGTTCCACTCTATCGCCCCCAGGGGAACGTTTATTGAAAAATGAGAAATTGCGGAAGCCTTTGCAAGATAAGGAACACAATCAACTTTCGATCAATTTTAACTGACGGCCAGACATAGGATTTTCTTGAATATTATTGCAAAATAATGAAAAGAAAAAAAAACAATCTAATTAATCTTAATCTTCAAACAATAGATATAATATTATAATCTATTGTAAGCGGCTAGATCATTGGCATGACACTATACAAGCATAGTGCAGAGACTTATGTGTTTAATGCTTTGTTTTCATTCATGATATATAAATTAGATACGTTTTGAGATTGGATTAAAACCATTGCTAGGTATAACACGTGATAGTGAGTAAACAGATGAATACAATTAATTGTTGAGCATGCATTTGACTAATGTAATCCCTCTGCTTTTTTGAACAAAGGTGCGTGTGTGCGTGATTCAATTTTATCACATGTGTGTGCCGCTAGGTAAGAGGCTTCGAGTTAAATCGCGTGCCGACCGATAATTACGTGGAAAAATTACTGCCAAATGTTGCCATATATGGTATTTCTGTCAAATACGGTTGGCAGCAGAACGGCATTACGGTAAAGCGGGAGCTATACTCACGACATCAAGAAAAAAGAGCCTCGTTACTCAGCGCATGATTTGGTTGATACCTAAGACCTGTCATCGTAAGTAAATGGCACAACAACAGTCAAAGGATAACTTCAACGACATTAGAAAGTAAACCCAATAGAGCAACTATCAAAACTCGTCCCATCAACACTTATGACAAAAATCCAGTGTGTAATTTACTACACAAATTGAGCGCCCCAGGCACACTCTGCCAAATAAAGATGCGAACACAGTGATAAGTAAATATCCACATAGGCTAATAACAAAAGAGAGCTCACATTAAATTCAATATAAATGTAAATCAGTGTCCTATATAAGGTGATTTACATTCAATTCCATTGATACACATTGCCAATGAAAAACAAAAGATTAATTTTTATTGAGTAGATTACTTTTGGTTAATATACAGGTGGCGACAGGATTTATGAGATATTGTTTGAAATGCATTGTTAGAAATGCAGATAATAACTAAAAGGCTGTAATTCGAATGGTTTTGAAGACAAGAGAAGTTATCACGGCCCCGAAAGTGCAATTAGCAAAGTGAAAGACCCTAGCGTCTGTCCCATTTGTTGACAGATCAATAAAATTGAAAAGAATTGTTTACTAGAAACACAAAATAGTTTATGGGACGCATTTGATGATTTCGGAAGTTATTCGTCAATTTATAAATCATGCATTTTCAAGATTGCAGTGTTTCGAAATAGATTTTGTTGAAGAGCAGCGTCTTTAATTTTAATCTTACGTAACTGTTAGCTATTCACACATGAAAGAGAAACACAACAGTACGACATATTTCTCACCATTTGGGATATTTTGAAGTTACCTAACTTTGAAGTTACCTAATAACAAAGTGATAGGCTCTAGGTTGACGTCTAGTTACCTATGAGGCCATGGAATTAATAGTTCAAGGGTGAGAGATACCAATAGGGGGTCTAATGAAGCAAACAGAAATTAAATTGAGTATGAAGAGTGAAAAAAGACTGAATTAATCACGCAAAGTGAAAAATGCAGGCACATCGATAGTTTGTAAGGAAACTTTCAGCAGAAACTACGGTCTATTATCAAGTCACAAAATCAGTATTCCAGTTATTTCAGTCACGCTCGGGCCTAGACACAACATGTTCTGCTTAATCATTAGGTACAACGTGACGTAATGGAAGATACATGTAATCTAAACGTACTAAATATGTACTCAATGAATAAAGGGGTATTGAGTTACTAAAGGAGCGTTTAATCTACTTGAAAATATCCACTTGGAGTTGAGCATTGATTTGAAATAGTTACGTCAATGCCTGCGGCTGCACCGTGCAATCGCATGAAGCTACGTGGGTGTGACAACAGTCAACAGCGTCCCATCACGGCATATCAGCTGATGCATGCGAGTATTGAAATTTACTACATACAAATCAACAGAAAAATACTATTTAAGCTATCGTCATCAATCAAATCATGAACATTATAAAGTATATGACAATATGTATATATATACACAATAAGTTCATCTTCGTTTTATTCTGTTTTGATAGAATTAGAATGTCCTAGCTATTTCGTGTGGCATCGCAAATTTCATGCCGAGGCTGACGTTAGCCAAAACAACTGAATCAATAGAAATGGAAGTCGAATAGCTGTTCAAATGTCTTTGTCAGTCAACATGTAAACATCGAGGGAAGACAAATAGCTTTATGTTTATTTTGGCAAATGTATTCAGGTACAAGGAATGAACAGTTGATGGAAATACGATTTTTCAATAGAATATACGTGGGACGAATTTTGCAAAACATAAAGCAGAAAACTACAGTACAGTACTCAAACAAATAAAAATCTTAAGCCTAGAGGACAAACGTATTTTTCATAACCAAGCAAATGCTGTGGTACTGAAGGGGAAATATTTATTTCTTTGAATAGTACATACATATTATGAAAATGTTCGTTTTCGCAAAAGTACCACCGGTAGCCCCTTAACGACCCTCATGGGACTGGGCAATAGCCCTTAAATCGCGAGTAGGATAAGAAATAGTATTTTGGATATGATACAAGTATTGGTGATTATTCCCGATGGGAAAAATAGAGGGGCGTTATTGGTTAAATGATAGCGTTGGTTTCTTGTGAAACAGATTCTAACTGTAACGATTTGTGAACTAATGTTTTGGGGTGTTTCATGGGAACTAAAAGGGTAAGAGTGCTGGTTGTTAAGTGGTGTGAATGAATAAGGTTGCCACTTTGAATAAGGATTGAGGAAGAGAAGATGCAACGTTCATTAGATGTATAAATACTATTACTGGACAGTTTCTTAATGTTTATAGGATTTTAGTAAAAAAAGTTTCCTATAGATATATGATAATAAAATCATATTTTGATAAAGACATAAAAATTCATCAAGTACCAAAACTTCCCCAAGCCTTATTAAAACTCTATCAACCTATCTAATTCCAGTCTGGCGTGTAGTTGGGCTAAGCTTTGAAAATAGAACCATCCTTACTTAATAAGCTGCCGGTTTCTGTATACTTTCAAGTACGCACTACGGTTTCTCAAATAATTCACAATCTTGGTGCTAATTTTCTCTTGAAAAATACGTGTACACTTTTTTTTTTAGAAGAACACAGTTTATAAGAACATCGAGGCTCAAATTTTTGAAAAGTTAAGAAAAAATTAAGAACATCTTGAGGCTCA
>JANVCG010100546.1:0-14838 GCA_025505365.1 Haliclystus inabai
CTGGTGTTGTAAACAAGGGAGCCGCGGCTTCAAATTTTGCGGGCTCTGGGCAGTCAGTAGCGCGATCCAGTCTTTATACAGATCAGTGGTAATACAGAAAGAAAGCTTGTTCTGGGCCCCAAAATCATAAGGTACCCAAACGTTGAAAACCATTGTTTAGCAGCCAATCACAAGCGGGTTCACGAAAAGCGGAACCCAATTTTCATTGGTTAGCAAATTTAGTGAATGATGCATTTCCTCTAACGTAAAAAACGTAGCTCAACAAATTGCGTTAGCCGTTAGATCATTTCATCGAAGCAGCAGATTAGAACGACGACTTATTGTCGATTGTTGTGCTGAATAGATTCAACGAACTTGAGTTTATGGAATCAAGTTACTTCAATAGCTGGCTCTTGTTGTTTACTATTCATTAATTATTTACAAATTTGAAATGGAGCTGTGATGTGTTCTTGGAAAATACAGATTAAAACAAGCAGGCATTGTCAGTGGGTTAGTTTGTTTTGGCACGAAACGGTGTCTGTAACTTGCGGCGCGTGCGTGCCTGCCTGCCGTTAAAAAATCCAATATTTTAGCATGTTTTATCTCTACTTCTGTTCAACAGTTGATCAGCAGAGTGATGTTCGTTTAGCTTGATAAATTGAAAGAATATGGCTTATTTTCTTTGAGAAAGAGTTGTTTGATTGTGTTTTTGATATTGTTCACGTTTAAGTTAGGTATCCGAAAGAACATCACGATACGTGTTACTTCAAAAGCTACAATTCTCAGACTCAGAACTTGAATCTTCACATGAGCATTGTCACAACAAATAAGTATTAGCCTAGCCTTAATATTCTTCAATATTTATGCATGAAACTGATAATTAAATTGCTGTGAAGTGTCTATTCTAGTGATTCGACCACGCTGCATTACACTTTAATTTTTGTACCTGCACTTCTCAAATTTTTAGTCAACTGTCAGCAAACAATTGTAGTATTATTTGATTGTTTTCATTAAAATAATGCATCAAATATCTCTCTCCAATTGTCATTTTTAATTAAGAAGGGATGCAGACAACAGTATGATAATCTACATTGAATTTTGAAAATATTCACGGGGCATGTCCTGGGACCCCTAATTTGGGGCTTTTGCCCCCGAATTTTTCTCCCCTTTAGCACCAGTCAGATTTCGGGCTGGATCCGCCCCTGATTCTATTCACACACGCACACACAACCACTCAGACCACTATCACCCATTGTGCTTTGAAACAGCGTTCTTGGTTGCATGTATTAAAAATATTTCAGTGGTATTATGCCTTTGGCTGATACAGCTAGAGTATTACTAATGTTTGATCTCTTCAATGCCATATCTATGACATGATCTATATCTCGATGGTCTATCTTGATTAAACCTCAGTGGGGATAAAATCGTTTCATCAAATCATGTGTTTTGTCAAATTCAAGACAATGATGTTAATGTGATTTTGATAATGATGCTTGTGGTGTTAATGATAATGATGACATTGGTTTACACAATCAGAAAGTCATTCACCCACCTAAACATTTTTTCCTATCATAAGCCAAGCTATACCCTTCCATGCAGCCACACGATACTTTTTTATCACATTTGTTATAGCACAGTTGTTCACATCCACCATTGTCGATGAGACACCAATCAGCCAATCCACCTTTATTATCAATTATAAGAATTAGCTCATTTATCACAATAATAACACATGGTAACAATTGCTAATCATTCAATACCGAGTCTTGAATGGACAATGACTTCGCAAACTGTTAGGATTCCTTTCCCGTACAACTGGACAGACACGTATCTTCCTGGAATAGGTGGGTTGCATTGGAGACGGATTGCCTCACCATTGGCAGCAAATTTGACCCGATCGTTACAGACAGGATTCCTTTCAATATTGTTCAGATTGCCTACATGGACTTCTGCATCTTTAAATCTCTCTCCGTGCTCACCACGATTAATAATAGTCACATCTATAAGCAAAATAGTGTATTGGATTTTTCATAATGGCAACTGCTTCGATATCAATAAACATTTGTTCCGAATTCTGTGTTACCGGTTACAATATATTCCTTGAGAAGATCAACTTTCCACCAAGGATTGCTCTCGTCTTCTGTTTGAGTGCATGATTTATCACTCCAAAAGAATCTATAGTCTCCATCCACACCACGACTTGCCCATCCGTTTTGATTTGTACTTGATTGAGTTGCAGGTTTGTTGAGGGCGATATCTAAAAACAAGGCATAAAAAGATTATAGCTACATCATCATCCAGAGAGTTGATTGGATTAATTATGAAGATTTCAGAGCGGAGCTACCTTTTACAAATTTGGAACAGACACAAGACAGTTCATCATTTGCAACTGCGAAACGTTGATCAATACGCAGGTCATAAAAGCCACCACAAATTTCCACTTTTAGGTGAGGTTCGGCTAGAAAAAGACAAATCAATACATACAAAGAAAGAGTACATTGGTGCTAATATTGCTATTACAAATCAAGTGTGTAATCTTACTAGGAACAAACGAGAAAAGCATCTGATTATCCCCGAATGGAGGCTTCAATTTGTGAACTTCAATGTAGTCACACAATTTTCCTAATTGAAGATCAGTATTGTCATCAGGAATCATTTCCTAGAGAAAAAATAATAGCTTTAGAATAAATCTGCAATTTCACGCAATCCACTTATAATTGAAACAGTGTAGTTACTGTTGACTAACCCTGTTCTTGGTTTGGATACATAGACGCGATTTGATGTGTTGGATTGAGCCTAATTTTGTGAAAGCAAATTCATGGCAGTCTGATTTCACCAATTTCAACACTGCCCCGTCCACTGCATTACCACCATTAGGACGGACACAATAATTAGTTGCTGTATGAATAATGTGGCCCTGTTTGTTCATCACAAACTCGATGCTTGAAATTAACAAAAAAAACGCACGTTATTGTATAATCAAATATTTCAAAGCTATACTTTGCTAATCAATCTTCATTTGCGGTCTTAGTACTTTATCTGGCTACATCCTTTCTTGATAACGAGGGTGTCTTCTGTGATATGAATGCATTTCAATGATCCAAGATGGCCTATTGAGCCAGGTCCAGTTGGAGATGTGTCACCTGTTATAGCAAAGAAAAAAAAATGTGAATCATCCTTTTTCTCAAACTTGCTTTTCAATTTGTGGAAAAATATACAAAAGACAACATATGTTTTTGGAAACATAATGGTATTTTATTTCTTACTTGTGGTTGTCATGCACAGGTCACTGCGCCTTCCTTTGACAGTTCTAGTCACAATATGACACTCCAACAATTGACTGTTGGCATTCTCATTACAATCCTTTTGAACGACATAATCACCCACGTTACTTTGAAGGTCAAGGCATTTGCTTGAATAGGCATTCTATAATAAGGAACATTTCACAAATTATGACATATATTTCGAATTGTCTCACATCACTTTTTCAATGGATTAACTGACACACACTTTGAGAGTTCCTTTTAATGTAAACGCCCATTTTTGCTTTGTATCTGTTGAGTTGCAAGGCACTTGGGTAACTTTTGAGCCAGATGATTTTGAATCGACAGATAGACATGCACCTGGTCTTGTATCCGTGGTACTCTTAGCAGCCGCAATGCCAAAGACATCTGTTACGATTAAGATAAAAGACATGATAGCATATTTTCGTAATTTAGGTTACAGGTATAGTCTATGTGTAGCAAAAAAGATCACTCACCAGCAAGATCAAAGTCTGAAAATGGATTAGGTTTATCATATGCCTTGTATGTAGGCTCTGTACGATGCTGTTTGACACCTTCTTTGTATCGGTCCACACCATTGTTAGCTGCACTGATAATACTCGCAATCACATCATGCAAATTTAAATTGAATCCAAACTGCATTCTACTTCCAAATATAGTGATATCTATATTAGCACCAATATCTACACCGCCATATTTTTTCCCAAGGCCACATTCAAATTCGATGCTAAAAATGTCATGAAACCAATTGATATTCTGAACTGAAATTTAGCGTGAAGTTGTACATCACAATGCACCTTCAAATTTACGATTACGTTACTATTTTTTGTTCCAGTAAGGCTTAATGGAAGGAAAGGCAAAAACAGTCGTTTGTCTAACCAGGGGGTATTCTTGTGTTCCTAGAATCCGGAGGATGTTGTCTAATTTTTCTTACAGGTGTCTATTTTCACATCTTATACTAGATTCCCAACATTGTAACTGAATAAAATGTAAATGAGACGAACTGATCTATCGAGATCTTTATCAAGTTTTCAATATGATCATAATTTTATGTACTTCCTTGTTTTGCAATATCTATAATAACGGCTCATGGCACAATGGCTCATGCTGAGATTCACTTGACCAAAAACCAACAAAAAATTTACATACCAATGAAGTTGCCTGGGAATACTAGTTCATAAACTGGTGAACAGGAAAGCAACCCATCCTTATTGCATTTTCAACTACAATGTGCTATATTTTCGACACTTCAGCTCATTAACTAACACAATTATCCATGCAGTTTTTAATTTCTAATATGTATTGCAATAGCTCTTTTTACCGTACTTGGCTAGTATTAAAGAATTAATCTCAAAATACATTATTAGTATTGCTATGCGTTTTTTCAATTTCTTTCCGTAATGTATTTTGCTTTATTTATTTGAAAAGTGACAAGTCTTGTGACAGGCGATTGGAGGGAGCGAAGCGACCTCCTATATAAGAGGAAGCTGAAGGCTGATTGCCCCGGGCGAAGCCCGCAAGCCGAAGGCTTGTTCTCCATAAATTGCAATTGCAGAAGCGGCAGTTTCATGTATAGATAGCTATTAATACACGCAGATTTAAATCACTGTTTTCCAATTCGGAACTTGAGAGATCAGTTGATAAATCCAGATGTATCCAGAGATTGGTTGATAAAAAATGTCGTTTTTACAGAAATTTTGAGATCGAATTACTCAACACAATAATCCAGGAGCACCCATCGATAGATAGCTGTGTGTGTGTAATTTGATTAACTATCAAATTGTCTCTTTGTGAAATCAGATATCACTATTGCTACGTTTTAAGCCACCTTGATCAAATTATTAACTACTTATTGCTGGTCTGCTAACCTGTGAACTATGAACATTCTTCCAAGGAATTGGATAGCAGAATTGATCCATCCGCTCACTACTTCAGTTGCTTGCAGAGCACCCACAGCAATGTCTACGATTTGACATAGACCTTTCCCAATATGTTCAAAAGCTTTGCATGAACCGTAACAGAAGATCTCGATGCCTATATTTTTCAAGATGAAAAAGAGTTCAACTAGCGGATCAAAAGGATTATCATCAACTAGCTCTGCTATGATAAGAAATCACCTTTGCAACCTCCACCAACTAAGTCTTCACAGATAGTTTTACTGACAAATCTCCTATTACGCACATGATGATCAAAGTCAGCATCTCGTTGTGCTATCAAATCTCTTCTTCTTCGCCACCCGCTGAATAATGATTTGAAGAAATGGCCAACCTAAGTATATATAATATGGATTTTAGCAATCAAATCAAACATAATAATCTCTTTTCTTTATACTGTATATGTAATTGCTAATACATTTTACCTTTTGGAAACCCTGCCCAATCGCTTTTCCTACTTTCTTTAAGAATTTTCCTGATGGCAATAAAATCAAGTATAGTTGAATAAACAAATAACTCATTCGTAGGATCAAAAATGACTTCTTTGTGTGGCTATAGATAGCAATAATCTTAGCATACCAGCCTTGTCAATCGCTCCTCCTATCCATTTTCCAGCTTTAGTTAGAAATCCTTTGCAACTATCCACCGCTTGTTTGCATCTCATATTCCTACAATTATTGCATTTGAGTTTCATTGTTTTGATGCAGTCGTCTTTTGCTTTCTTCACTTTGTCAATAGCGTTATCAATGGATTTTTTGGCTTCTATGAATGCTTTATTAACGGCATCAAGTCCGCCTTTTATTGCCTGGAGAAGAATAGGAGATATGGTGCTCATTAATTTATCACTTGATGCACGAGGAGATTTGATATTCATTTATTCAGAATAAGCCTGAGAGCCTTTTGAGTATATGACGTGAGATATTCAATGATTCCAACTTACGTCAGTTAGTCCGCTAAGATCCACTATTACTCGAACAAAAAAATCAGAGTCCAGGATAGAGCTTGTATCAAAAGATCCTGTAACATATAAATCTGCATTAATTAAGCCCCACACACTTCCATAAATATGTATTTCGTATGCTTCCAGAGTTATGTTTAAGTAACACGATGCTTCTATGCCAAGTATCTCCGCATATCCCTCAAAATAGATCTGAAAATTTTCAAAACACAATAAACATGACTTTCTTACTTGAGTAAAGAAGGCCTTCTAAAATACTAGAACATGGAATTAAAATATCATATACCTTCAAATGAGGTCGACCTAAATAGCTTTCTTCGCTTTTACGGTAGTTAAACTGGAAGGTCGGTCCCAGTTCGAGGTGATCCTTGTTTCGTGACATGGTAACAATATTACCAAGTTTGATAGGGTCTGCGTCAGCCTGAATGTTCACCATCTGGTAAGGTAAAACAAAGTAGAACGCACATCAGGAGAGAATGCCATATGTTAACACAATGCGTTAAAGTGCACGACTTACTTTACTTTGCGAAACGAAACGAAATCAGCTATATATATATCTATATATTAATTCTATGAGATACTTCATATTCATTTGCACTTGTTAATGATGAGTGCCAAGTTGTATCGGTTTACTCTATATACGAAGTTGTAACTTGATTCTAATGGTATTGAAGATTTGAATTTGATTAATTCTGTCATGAGCTCCAGTCTCGAATCCATTATTTACTTATTATTAATTTGGTAACATATGAATCTGCATAAATTTGTCCAGGTCGTGGTTTTGACCTCCCGGATAGTCAGTGAAAGATCATTCTCTCAAGCAATCAACAAATAAACACTTACTGTTGGTGAGATAGAGACGTCAGCTGATATCTTATACCCAATAATGTTGAGAGTCCCATTAAATGAGACCCCTTCAGGAATATCTGGCCCTCCGATTTCCGAGAGGTCAATTTCACCAGTGGGTGAAAAAGACACCTTGAACGAAAATACAGAGACAAATATTAGGCATAAAACCATCTACAGTGAACACATTGTAACGATATGACAAACGGGTACTCACCTTAAGGCCTTCAGGGAATCCGGATTCTTTAACAGGTTTAGGTAAGGAGGTAGTTGAGCCTACCATTCGCATGATTTTACCAACAGTAAGAGACGATACTTCACCGAAGAAATAGGTTGGGTCTCCGATGCCAAAATAAACCTTCACGCTGATGCAATGCCCCTTGAAAACAGACAGTTGATTTGTATTAATTGTGTATTATCGTTACGTTATTAGATCACGGCTGATAAATATTAATGAATGTTTTGCAACACATAAAATGAAAGTGCCCAACCCAGGGAATTGGAGAGCGAAGTAAAATGTAACTCAAAAATGAGAGAGGGTGTTTATTTTTCTCAGAGTTTAATGCTTTCTCAATCTTCAAACATTATCAAATTTCAAATATTCACCTCTACACATATAAAAGGTGTAAAAGCAATTTCTTGACCAGCTCTGATTTGGTGTGATAGACCAGCCTCCATATATAGGGTTCTGTTTAGAATTATCCTTATCTTAAGCAATATAATAGTTGAAAAGATAAAGAACAACATTAGACTGAAGACGACGCTAGACCGATGGCAGAATTCAAGTGCCGAAGAATTAATTGATTCTCACAGATACGCAACAAACACAGACATTCATTCCTCATGTTTGACGTAGACAGCTTTTGAAGCTCTATCATCAGTATCTACCAATTTTGTTAAATTCTACATCGATATACCCGACAGAGACCTTGAAGTAATCTACCATGTCTCTAACTACTTTCTGTTGGATGAAACCTACTTTGGATCAAAAAGCAAAACTTCCTATCCGACTTCACAAGAGGAGCTATGATGGAGTAGAGATATGGAAGCTTGTACATTGGTCTCTTCCTGCTCAGCCAAGTAACTGACCACATTAATAAACAAAACATCAGCCTCGACCTTATAAAGAATTGAAATGACCTGAAAGCAGAACGCGTCAAGAAGGTATTAACCAAAGCATTTATGGATAACGGGTTGAAAATAGCCTGCCTTCAGATTGTCAACTACCTGGAAGTCACATTCAACCTCAAACATAATACTTATCGACCCCTCTGGAAACTAAATGATAAGCTACTGTATATCAAAGCTAAATCGAACCACCCACTTTCAATCATAAAAAAATCACCATAAATGATTAATCAAAGAATAAATAGCCTCCCTTCCAACCAAAAGCTTCTTAGAAACGCCTAAGCAACTTACGAGGATGCACTATGACACACCAGATACAACTCTACACTCTCTTACGAAAAAGCTAAAAATACACTAACACAAACAAGAAGACAGAACAAGGCAAAAACGTATCGGAAAAATATAAGCAAAACTTCCCCCGAATAATCAAGAAACACCACTTCCTTGAAACTCACAAAAACAACATGACTACATAGGTTTAGACGATCTACTGTATACGCACTGTTAAATGTCTCTAAAACAATTTACCAAGCAATATACCAACCCTATGAGAGATGTCAAAACCATTCGATAGTATTAATCATAAAATTTTGGTACGAAAATTGGAACATTATGGTATCGGAACTACACGACGCAATGGATTCCATCATATCTTGAGGATAGAATGCAAATGTACAGATTGTACGTGCTGGAGCAACTATATCTGAAGGGTTGATTTTAGCCTGCGCCGTCTATCAGGAATCCATAGTTAGATCACTCCTGTTCACCATTCATGTAAATGATTTATGTAATGTTCTATCGAAAGGTACTTGTTGTGGGAAATTCGCAGATGGCACTTAGCTGCTACATCAAATACAGCCCAAAATCTCCTGCGCTAGGTTGGTTGGAATAGAGAAGGTTATAAATAAAGATTTACAGAAGATACTAACTTGGTGCAAGGCTAACCCCCTGCTAACACAATTAATCAATTAATCAATCAATCGATCATACATACACAGATTTCAAACGCGAATCAAAAATCCAAGAATTCAAATTATTTTGGATGATAAAATTATTTCTAAATCGTAGATTTTACTTCTCCAAACACTTTAATCAGCCATGGTGAGGCAGTGAAGATATTATGACCATTTCTTTTAATGTATATATCAATTCATACGGCACGTAAGAGTCCCCCACAAAATGAGTACGTGTTTTGGGGTCTGCCATAAGCATGTCACTTGTACTAATAACGACTGTTTACAATCAAAATAATAGCAAAACTCAAGTGAGTTCCTGATAAATGTTAAAATAGGATTTCACAGGTAAGAAAATGAGCCTGATTAAATAGAACTTACATCTTCATCAAAATCCTTACTGTAAACACAGTTGTTACCAAAATCAAGCTGGGCACCAAATTGAAATCCAGTGACTGGTTCTGGAGAGCCGATTGTAAGCGTCATTCTGAAATTGATACAGCACATTCTTGATTATTGAGGGTCACGTCCTTATCAAAACCAATGTATTTTGGTGTATGACTATGTCTCTACTTACCCAATCATAATGTTACCCAGGCTGAACCACGAGACACCAAAAGCTTCCCGCCACATACCCTTCATGTATAATTTCATCTCAATATCAGCAGAACCAAGTTTATAAGTCAGCAGACCTCCAAGCTGTAGCTCTTTGCTAAGTACCATACCATCAGATATGACTTTTCCATCGTTAATTGGAATCCGAACCTCTGCCTCAAAGCCAAGCAGAACCTCTTCAATGGTAGAATTGTGGTTTACCTTCAATCAAATAAATGATTACCAACACAATTATCTAGCGGTCTGCAATGTGCTCAATGTTCATTTTCTTTTCCAAGTACCTCAGCATACAGCACAATCTTACTGAACTCCATCTTATCCGTCAGTTTGATATCATAGAATCCTGCGCTGACTTTGTAGTATCCCGTTTGTATAATACCTTCCATCCGGAACTTAACTTTGGGACCTAAAATCTTCTCCTTACAAATCTCACAAAACTTTGAACTCTTGCAATCCTTTGGCAATTCAAGCTAAACAGAAATTAAGTAATGGTTATTTGGCATTTGTCAAAATGTTGGATATATAACCAGGTCCGAATCCGTTTCTTTAAGTGGTAAAAAGAAAGCGCACCTGGGCACCGATGTAGAAGCCTTTCGAAATTGAATCACTCAAGCCGCTAGTAAGAGGCTCGTGTTGAAAACGAGTCACGTCGGTCACCTCGATTTCTTCAAGAGGATTGAATGCCACACCAACCTGCAAGTAACATCAACTAATCAAGAGACAGTTCAAATTTATCATTGATAACTAAATGAGTTGATCATTATTTACCGAAACATCAAGACCAATGGAGTCCAGAAAATCGCCAGCAGCGGTATTTGATTTCGTCGCTTTTTCAATAAGTGCACCAAAGGATGCCTTATCAAATGTGAAACCGAAGGCAATTTTCACTTCAGGCATCGTCGGTATGAATATAATCTCGAAGTAAACAGGTATTCCGTCTATAGATTTTGTGGCAGAAAAACGTAGAGGAGCATGACCTTCACTTGTGAATTCAAACGCAATCTCAACTGGACCGAATTCAAAATCCCAAATACTGAGAGCCCTGTGAAAAAAAATCAGCTTCCTATATTCATCAGACTGAAGCCTGGAATAAAATTGAAATCAGATTGAGCCAGTGTGAACAGCTGTTGTACAACCACTGCAGTTTCAAAACATTATAGGTTAAAGCAATAATCATTGCTATAGCAGCATTGAGTACCCTAAGGCTATATGAACAGCTGGTATGTATGCATTGTGCAACTCCCTTCTCCCATATACATTAGATTACAGCAGTGGTTTACGTTATTATTCATACTTGAATGCTTCAAGGATGGGTTGAATTGGATTTGGCAAGTGTAGAAGATTGAAAAAGTCTCTCAATTCCATTTCAGCCGTATTACAAAGCATTGCTTGTTTGTCTCCATCATCAGAGCTATTGACGAAAACGGTGCATTCAAAGAGCCTTGGTTTGAATGCCTTATACGTTCCTTTAGCCAAGTTACCATACTTATCACCTTCAGTGTAATATGTGAATCTAGAAATCAATCAAAAAAGTCATTTTAGGAATGATGGAAATGATGGAAATCAGATTTTACATCTCTGGGCCAACATACTTACAAAACATCATAAATGTAAACATCGTTGCCTCCATTGTATTTAGATACCGTGTAAAGACCAAAATCATAGCCCTTGAGAGCAAAACCAACTTTGTTGTAAACACGAATAGAAAAACCAAGGACCATTTCTTTATTACCTAGCTTTTTTTGTCCAGTAAGAGGGGAAGCTCGATCGTAAGATGAGATAAGTTGACCAATATCTCCAATTGTTAAACTTGGGTTTGGATCAAAGCAGTACTAAACAAAAACCGATACATTATGAATACAAATAATCAACAAGGCTTATACCATCACAAGCCTCATAACGGACCTTCAAAACTGTGCCTTCTTCTTCTTTTCTCATATTATAGTAGCCTCTTTTGAAGGCAGAAGAATTAAACGCAAGATGACCCATGATTTCTTTAGGAATGGAAGGTCCTTTCCCACCAAGTACGCTGTATTTAATTTTACTATTGCATTCTCTCGCGATATACTCATCCGGCTTAGTCGGAATAATTGGACTCGGTGTTGGAGCAAACACTGTTGATATAAGCAGCATGTCCATATGTTTTCTAAAATCTTCAAGCAAATCGTACTGTATGCATTATAATGTGCTTACCAGTGCATCCTTCTTCTTCTGTTGGACAAACGAGGAATTCAATAGCAGGCCCAAGGCAAGCAAGTCCTCCTTTGGTAGGAGTTGGGTTGCTGCAGGTGCGCTTGCGCTCTTTAGTTCCTTTCTTGCAATATCTTGGCTCTGTGCAAATTGAATATGATGACCACTTTCCCCAGTTACCATCGATTGCAGCTAAGGATAGAGTTTATAATTACACAAGCAAACAGAAATATTTTATGCGAACCAATGATTTTGCTTAACTTAAGCATACCGTAGCATGATTTCACTTTACATGATTGAACATCTGTAAAGTCACCAGTGCAGTTTTTCCCTTTTCCAGAAGGTTCTGGATTGTTGCAGAAACGGTTTCGATACTTTCTGCCAGTACCACAAGTCGTAGAACATCCTGACCAACCAGACCAGGGCCCAAATCCACCATTCTCTATGAATGCAAGTAAATGTAAAAGTCAATTTGACCTGGTCAAACAACTACTCAAACGTTTAATGGGTAATGATCCTTTAGCTCATAACAGAATAACTTACTCGGACATGAATTGAAACAAGATATTTGTGAATCAGTAGCACTTCCAAGACACGGTGCACCTTTATTCATTGGAGGTGGTGAATTGCATTGTCTGTAGCGAGTAATGATTGCTCCACCCCCTTTCTTGCAATATGGAGGACATGATGTCCAAGAAGACCATGCAGACCATTTCCCATCAGTCTTACCATCTTTCAACAAAAAAGACACGTTAATGACTAGTTGATCGAATTAGATGACATTTGAGATTGGTTGCTCAACACTATACCTGCACATTGCATGAGGCATTCTAGTTTAGTCTCACGTACTGTTCCACTACATGGTTTACCGCCATTTTTAGGTGCTGGATCATCACATGTTCTATTTCGATTGACGATAGAGCCTCCGCAAGGTTTTTGGCATGTGCTCCATTGTGTCCACTCTGAGAGACCACCATCAACTGATGGAAAAAACGGGTATTAATCGAGTTTCTTCGTATAATTCAAGAGGCTATGAACATCAGATCTATACTCACTTGGTGCTTCTTCTCTTTGTGCGTTATAACCTTGGCAATATTCTCCATATGTGGATGGCATCGGATTCGTGCATCCTCTTGTCTTCACACGTTGGTTTCCAGCACACAATCCTTTTGCATAACCACTCCATTCTGACCATGCGCCCCACCCACCACTCACTGAAAACAAAGGAAGACAATTGGAGTAAAATGTATCTCTACGAATTAACTCACAGAAATTTCAAGTTATAATTGATTTTACGCAATTTTCGTTCCAACCTTCACGGCTATCAGCTCGATGGCCAGATGATAATATTATTAGAGATATAATGATTAGAGCTGAAGACCGATAAAATGCAGAGTTACGTCGATACATGGCAACCATCTTCTTGAGAGGTTACTCCAACGAAATGTTATCAAATGGTACTAATTGTACAAGCAATAATACGTTGCACAGTATTCTCTTGTTGTCAGATCTACCAATAAAATCAGCTTCTGTTGGCGAGCGTCTGATGAAAATAGTAGTCGTTGTCGATTCCATGATAAAAAGTATCAAAAGTTTGGCAAACAGGAAAGACGTGTGTTTAAGCATCTGCCGGACCTTTCGGTAAGGCTGTACCATCGTCTGAGCGTTTCTTCCGTTGTGTGATCCGACTTCTGACTTTTATAATTCAAATGGTCTGCATTAATACTTATCTACTACTGTAAATTGTGTACGTTTAATTTTTGTCTGTTAGTGATTGTATGTACTGAGAATTATTTTATGATATTTTTGATCTATTTTTTCTAACACACAATAAGTTTGACCTTGAACTTGATAGTATGTGTCACTTTTATCCGATGTCTGTAGATAGATAATATGCCCCGTAACTTTATCAATATCGGTCCAACAATTTGAAATTATAAAATAGTAATTCCGTCATCAGCTAATACTTTATACTTGATATAATTATAACGAGAAGAATGTGGCCATTTATAAATACTGTAGATTTGAAGTAATTTGACCTGTATTATACAATGAATAATAATTAGAATTCTACCATGGAATAACCAAGTGTAAAATATATAATGAAAAAGCTTTAAAAGGCTCTGAATAGGCTCGACCTTCAATATTCCAGTCAATATTTGGCAAGTTAAACACATGATACTTGAATATATTGAAATTAGAGTACAGAAAGACCAAAAATGATAAAAAGATTGCAATTTAAACGTTATCTTTTATTCATCATAAACAAAATGACACCACAAACTGAATGTCAGTGCTAAGTCAGTGTAAGGGTCAATTCCTTGATCTATTATTTTGTTTTCAATGGGTCTGTAATGATTGCACCCGTTTACATGCTGAGGTACCAGCCTAATATCATGATATATGAAATCAAACATAATTAACTTTGCCAAGACCCATATTCTCCAACACCATTTGAGGGATTTCTGTGACTTTCGAAAACATTCTCAGAAATTCGGGGAACATAAGGGGAAAGAGTATTACTCATCGAGAGATCATAACACACTTGTTAGCAATTAATTGTTTCTGTTCACAATACGCTGTTCGATTTGTTAATTGACAGAATTTCGGAGTCACGTATGGGATTGATTTTCACTCCTACGCAAAATTGGCTTCACTTGAAGCCCTGAAAGCGGTATACGGTAATTGATGTATTCAAGTGGCGCCATTTGAACTAAAGCCATTTCCGTTACGAAATAATCTAACTTCGCTAGGCCGTACTGATTACGCTTCATTGAACGGCTTGGTAAAATTTCATCACCCTCAACCAATGAAAGCGCTAGAAAATCAGATACTCGTCTGTGATTCCCACACTTTTTTCTGAGCAATTTTACCTTTCTCTGACTCTAGCGGCGTGCGAAGACAGGAACACGTGGATCTGGTCTAGCTACGCAAAACAATCTAGCAATCTG